>VZTG01009767.1:221755-245640 GCA_013397845.1 Melanocharis versteri | reverse complement strand
TTTAGGGGGTGAGTTTAGGGGGTGAGTTTAAGGGATGGGTTTAGGGGGTGGGTTTAAGGGATGGGTTTAGGGGGTGAGTTTAGGGGGTGAGTTTAGGGGATGGGTTTAGTGAATGAGTTTAGGACGTGGGTTTAAGGGGTGAGTGCTAGGGTGCGTTTAGGGGATGGGTTTAGGAGGTTGGTGGTGGGGGTGCGTGCTGGAGGGTGTTGGGGGCAGGTGCCTGAGGTGGGGGCATGGGATGGGTGCCGGCTGGGGGCAGGAAGCAGCAAGGCACTGGGGAGGTGGGAGCAAGAGCTTGTAACTGCTGGGAACAGTGACAGGACAGACAAGAGCCCACATGGCCCAGGTCAGCACAAAAGGTTTTGTTCCCCCCTGACCTATGCAGCCCTCAATGGCTGCTTGCAAACAGCTGCCATGGCTTTGGATGATACGGAGAGATGGAGCCATGGGAGGAGAGAACAGAAGGCCTCCATTGCAGCTCTCATTGCAGCCCTCCTCTGTTCTGCTCAGGCTGGCAAACAGCCCTCCCCGAGACCCTCCCAAGACCCCACACAGGAGTAGAATGTCTCATTCCCACTGGTGATGGCCACAACAGGCACATCACAGGGCCCTGGAGATGCTCCACCGCCTGAAACACCTTCAGCAGACCAACAGCAGCTCTAGAGAGCTAATGGTGCCTTTTTGGGGGGGTCACTGCCATGCTTTTTCCTGAGATGATGCCCAGTGCAGCACTGAGGATGGCTGGGGACAAGGACATGCTGGAGTCCTGGTGGAAGGTGAAGCTGGAGCAGCCTGAGCTCTTCCTCAGGGTGCAGGGGGCCTTAGCCATCAATCATTTAGTGCTGTGAATTTTTAATGTGTAAAAATCTCTTTAAGTGAGGAGTCGAGTGCAGAGTGAGGCTGATGATTAATTCAGGGAGTGACGCATGGAGGAGACTGCTGGCCTGGCCACAATGGGCGAGGGGTCCCACTGCTGGGGAGTGGCCACCAATCAAGTCAGGGTGGTGGGCAAGGGATGGACCCCATAAGGGCTGGTGCCACAGGGTCATCGGTCAGTGATGCCACAGCGACAATTCCCAGTGTCCACCCAGGGCATTGCTGACATAGCCCTAGAGGAGTTGCATGCACCTCTGTTTAGAGTATTTTGGGGGGTTATGAAGCTGGGAGCTGCTCAGAGTGAGGTCTCCCTGCTCGGGTGATGCTGCTGGTGGTGTTGGAGTCTGGGGGCTCTGGCAGCCCCTCCGCACCAGTGTCCCCTTGGAGCCCCCACCCCATTTCCAGCCTGCAGCTGGGTACCAATAGATGAATAAACAAATAATAGTAACAGGAATAGCGCACAGCTGGTGGAGGTGACCAGGTGTCCGTGAGGGACACACTGCACCTCCTCACCACCCTTGTCCCCTTCAGTGGGGTGAGAAAACCCCAATCTTCCCAGAGTGGCCTCAGGGAGGATGAGCCAAACCAAGAGACCCTTAGGGGGTGAGATAACCAGAGAATGGCCCACCAATAGCAGGAGGGGGAGAAAGAGCAGTGGCCAGGGGTCTCTTGCTCCAGCAAATGTTCTGGTCACACTGCTCACACCCAAGCATGCCGCAGCGCGGGCAGGGCTGGGGCAGCCACAGAAGCCTGGGCTGTTGAGCACCCAGCAGGTTCAGGCATGACAAGAGATCAAGATGTGTCAAAGCTGTCTGAGTCACCCCCTTCCCCAGCTCCTGTGTCCTGCCAGCATCCCCAGAGTTCCATCAGACCCTCCCTTTTCAGCTGTGACTGGATCTCAGTGTATGGGGAGCTGGGAGCTGGGCCAGCAGGAAGGGACACGTGGTGGTGCCCACATGCAGCTGCCACCTTTCAGAAGTAGACAGAGGAGGTGTTAATAGAGATCTATTTTATTGAAAACTGCATTTCTCCAACAGCATTTGAGCCTCCAAGTTTTAACTTTAAGTATTTGGGGAGCTGGGCTTGGTGTTCCTACGTTAAAAGGCAATTAACTGAGTATGTCTCATTAGAGGGACAGGGAGGGGATCTGCCCTGCAGGGAGCTCTCGCAGGTGCTTTCAGCTTTGCTGAAGCTGGACATGGAGCAGTGAGGGATTGCTCTAGGATGAGCCATGTCGGTACAGCTGCAGTGCAGAGACATCTGGCCCCACACGCAGCTCTGGGGGAGGACCACCAAGAAGAGCCATGGAAATGATTGAAGTCATGTGGGGAAGATCCTCAGCATTCAGGACCCCAGTAAAAAGCTGCTGTGCTCTGCTTTGGCTCTGAGGTTTCCTTGGCAGAGGCCTCTGTGAATGTGGCCTGGGGCCAGGCTGGAAGGGAGCAGGGAGGGGAGCCTGAGGAAACCTGCTGCTCTGCATGAATGTGAAGAAGTTGAGTAGATTTGCAAGTCCCCAAATTCCACATGTGCTTCAGAGGAAGGAGTGATAATGGAAGGGCTCTGCTTTTGGGAAGGCGAGTTTAAATAATTAAGAGGAATAGTGAGGTGGAAATGAATGTGCAGAAGGTTTGGGGCTCCCTGGAAAGAAGCAGAGATGAAAGGAACGGCCTTGCTACAATATTCATAAAGCTCTGAAGGCAGCAGCATGAGTGCCTGGAAGAAGGGTTGTTGCGTGAGCTCATCTCCTCCGGAGACTCTGTCCAGGCAGCTGGCGCAGGCGTGGGAGGACGTGCTCGGCATGTTCGAGGGGAGAAGCTCTTGTGGCTCTTTGTGCCACATGCAGGAGATGCCTTAGCCCTGCCCAGCCCCAGGCGACTGGGGGGCTCCTGCCCACCCCCAGGTGCTTTCCCTTCCTTATGGATTTTATTCATTCCTTCTCCTTTGTCAGGGATGAGAAACTGGGAAAGTCTGTGCATGAATGGGTCAAACCCTAAACTGGTTTCATTGGACCAAAATCTGGGACACCAGGGCCTCATGCACTGGTGCTGGTACAGGGTCCTTGTGCTGGGGATAGTGTTGAACACCAGCACTTTGATGCTGGGAGTCAGCGTTGGGTGCTGGGGCTTGTACTGAGGGCTGGTACTGGGACTGGCACTGGGTTTTATTGATCCTGAGTCCTGGTACTAGGGACGAGCATTTGATGTTGGTCCTGGGTGTGGGGTGCTGGTCCTGGGTGTTGGTAGTTGCTCTGATGCCTTGTGCTTCCAAAACCCTCAGCAGCATCCTACTCTCCTGTTGGCCAGACATGACTGCACTGCGTGGGGAGCACTGTCCCTCCATGCAGCCCCCAAAATCCAGGGTCCTCCACAGGCAGCTGTGAGGCCTGGGCAGTCAGGAATGTTCCATGGGAGATGACACTTCATATTAGCGTTGTCCACCTTCAACTTTCCAGTAACGTATTGCCAAGAACCAGGTGCATTACACACCTCTGGTGCCTCCCTGGTGTCCTGGTGTGACCTGCTTGTCCCATCCCAAGTGGGAAAAGGGGTCTTCAGCCCTGCCCCAGTGGATCCCCCCTTTCTGACACCCCCAAGGGAAGAGTCTCTCCCAAGACCAAAGGAACTGACCCCAATGTGAGCTTTCTGATGTGGATTCTCCTTAGCAGTGGGGAAGTGCTGCAGAAGCTCCAGCCTTCAGTCCGGGACTCATGGAAGCGTCTTAAGGATCCAGGAGTGATTCATCAGCAAACAGCAAAAGGAAGGAGGGTGAAGGATGCTGACTCTTTCCTGGGAGTTGGGGCAGGAGGTGGGGATGTTGCCTGGAAGGTTTTGAGAAGCTCACGGATGCCTCCTTGAGCACAGCCAATTGCTGCCACCCCAGCTGAGGACAGCTTTGAGAATTTTCACTGCCCCTAACCAAACCCAGAATTTCCCTGGGCAGCATTGACCTAACTCCCAAAATTCACTGATTTCCTGTCCGGACAGAGGGGTAGAAGCTTATGCAAACCACAAAGATCTGCTCCCCTCTGCATTTCTCCTCCCTATGCATTCCCCAGGGAGGGAGGTTTGGCAGAGCACAACACAAAGCAGAGATACGAACATCTCGATCATTTCTTAGATGGAAGAACCTAATGTGCCTGGTTTGTTTGGCTGCTAACTCACTGGTGAGCCTGGGGTTTGGCTCCTGAGGGATTTCCATTCCCAGCATTGCCATGGGATGCTGCACCCACAAATGGATGCTGGAGTTGTTACTTTTCTTTGTGCTGACCATCCCCTCCACATGGCCCTGGGTCAGATTGGAGCGTGCCACAGCTGCTCCCACCTCACAGTGCATTGACACACACTAGATGTGACATAAGTGAGAGCTGTTTTCCAGATGGCTGGTGGTTGGGCATGGTTTTAACTGTGCTATCTTTGTCCCTAAACGCTCAATGTGGCATGTGGGGGCATGGTTTGGTGGTGAACCTCGCAGGCCTGGGTTAATGGTTGGACTCAATGATCTTAGAGGTCTTTTCCAACCTTAATGATTCCTTGGTTTTATGATAAAAGCACTTGGGAACTGCATGCTTTTCAAAGGTGCCCTTGTCTGAAGTTGCATTATTTCAGAGGAAATCCGAATCAGCTGCTGCCTTTGCTTCCCAGTGGGCCAAGGAGGGTTTTTGCTGGTTTGATGTGCCTGCAGACATCTATCATTGTGTTAATGTGAAGTTTGGCACATTTCACAGTGACTGGCTCAGAAAATCTCCCTGGTGGATGCACATTCACTCCCCACTCACCAGGCTCTGCTCCACTCCAGCCTGTTGGCCACTGGCCACCCCACTTCATCTGAAGCGCCTGACAGATTATTAGTGGCTGCTGCCATCGCAGAACCCCACGGAGTTTCTGCAGCAGAGGCTGAGCAGAGCCTGCAGCCCAGGAAATCAGGCTGTCAGTGGGGATGGGGATGCAGCAGCCAGCAGCCTGCTGGTGTGGGGTGCAGCATGCCTCTCTCCCTTCCCAAGCCAAGCTTTGCTTATTGGGTGGTTGTGGGTGGTTCAGGGCAGCAGTGACCTCCTTCACGGAGAGTGATGGAATGCTGTGAGAGGTGGAGGCAGGCAGGGCAGCGGCAGCTGCTGGCCCAGGACAACACAAGGACGTGTGAGAAGGACCAAGCTGCCAGGGTCTTGCAGTATTTTTCAGGGACCAGCAGCAAACTCTGAGGTAAAGGGGGATCTCTGCTAGGACTGACTGGGAATGTGAAGAGAAGGAGGGGAGAGCAAAGCAGCCACCACCCTGGGAGTGGGCAGTGGGATTAGTGATACCAGAGAGGCAGAAGGGCTGTGGCATGAAGACAGCCCTGGTTTTCCCCAACTCCCATGACTACCCACAGTGTGACCGAGCAACATCCCCATGGAGATGGGTACTAACGGGGCTCAGAGGTTGATGGGGTCCCCAGGCACTTGGGCACCCTCCTCCCACCATGACTCAGTGGAGAGGCCATGCTGTGTCTGGCAGCAGGCTCAGGGCTGCCCCTGCCTCACCCTATGTCCCAAAGTCCTTGGGAAGAGGAGTCCTCAGTGCCCAAGGGTGCCCTGAGGGTAGACTGGGATCCTCCTCCTCTGTGCCCTCAGCAAGGGAGGGGGTGATGCCGATGGCTCAAGGAGCGTCACGCCAGGGGACAGAGGGGCACTGCACCCTTGCACTGTGCTTGAGCTGCCACATCACCAGGGCATGGCCAAGGTGGACCCCCCCCTCCCCCAAATTCACACACTTCCCCCCAAATCTCCCAGCTGGGGACAGAACCTTGTGGAGGAATCCAGGAAGGGGTCCACATACATGTGCGGTGTGGACCCCTTTTTCCAGGCAGGGAATGAGCATCCCAGGGATCCAGCGCCCCACACCTGGGGGCCATGCTCTCCCTGCCGAGGCCAAGCCCTGGGGCTGAGGGTCCTGCCAGAGAGGGAGCCCTGCCAGCTGCCTCCTGCAGACTTCTCCTACCTGCCATGGCATTCCGAGCATCCAATGTGCTGCTAGCAATCTTCGTCTGGAAACAGCACACCCACAGTTTTCCCCTTCGTTCAAACCAGGAGGCCAATCCTTCTCCTTGGGTTTATTCTCCTGGATGTTGGGCTGTTGAATCTGTCCCTTGCCTTCCTGTGAGCTCTGCTCTTTAAACCATGACAGATATTCCCAAGGGCAAGTTGTAAGGAAATTAACATGCAGAACTGAAATATAGTGGAAATAGCCTAAAAGTCCATGGTAATTAAGCAGAGAAATGGTGTCAGTCTATTTATAGAAGTGTGTTGCAGTGGAAACATTGCACTTGCTCCTCAGCCCTGGGGAGTATATGATGCTGGGGGGACCAGCCTTAAATCCCAATTCCCAACAGGCCTCCTACACTGGAGCAGGGCAGAGGCTGAGCCCTGTGGTTTCGGGAAGGGCGACTCCAGGGGCACAGCTGAACTTGAGATGTTTAAGGGGATGTCAGAGTCTTTACCAAAGCTCGTGTTAGTCCTGGATGGTAAAAGCCCTTTGTGCTGCCCTGGCCATAGCCCCAGCAGACGCTCTGTGCCCAGAGTCAGGACGGAGCTGACAGTGAAACCTCCAGCGAGGCTGCTTGTGGCCTTCCCTCCAGGGCCTGGGTAGAGCCATGTCTCTCTCTCCTGCAGGGCAAGGGGGTCCTTGATGATGTGATGCCAATGCCACTGTGCCCAAGGGCCTGCTGATGTAGGAGTTTCACAGACACTGTCCAAGCTTGGGCGGGGCTGGCCAGGGGTCTCGGCAGTGAGGGGAATGAGGGATGGGGCTGCAAAAGCTTCTTAAGGGATTTGAACTCTTAATCCCCATTACAAATTAATGTCCAAATCCCTGGTGTGGGGGCAAATCCCACCCCAGAAGTTCATTTTTCTTCAAAACAAAAAGAAACACAATCTGTAGCATGTAGGACCAGCAGCCTGGGAGCAGGGCTGGCCAGGGTCACCCATAGCCCCAGGCCACCCACAGCCAGGCACTGTTTGGGCACAGCTGCCCTCAGCTCCCTCTGGACATTCAGACATTTTCTTCCTAGCTGGCTGTTTCAAAGCATGGGAACACAGCTCGGGCTCTCATCCTGGTGACTGCTCTTCCCTCTGCCACCTAGCCATTAGTGAGTCCTCAGAACCCTCCTTTCATATTTTGGGAAAATATTTCCCCTCTTCTGTGAAACAGTAGCTGGTTTGGAAAATGATCCAGCTCCTGGGAACCCAGGCAGGTTCCATTGCTTTGAAATCAATTCCCATCTGAGGACTAAGCTAAATTTACACATGACTTACTTTCACACCTTTAACAAGAAGCAGTTTCTTTCTCGATGAGCAGTGCATATGGCAGTTAAATCGATTATTCATTGAATGAGTGAGAACATGCAGCACAGAAACTGCGCTGGATACCCAAGGTATTGGAAAGGGGCTACAGAGATATATGGAAAAGTGCAAACATGAATGTATCCAAACCTGCTGAGGCTTGCTGACAGGCATCTTGTGCAAAAGATGGTGAAAAAGTCAAGGTGTAATTTAGTTTTAAAATCTGGCTCAGCTGGCCTTTCCCTGGCATTTCCTGCCCTTCGGCAGCAGCGTTCCACCTGTCCACAGCCACAGGAAGGTGCTGCATGGCTGTGGGGACAGGAGCACCCGCTGCAGGCTCAGAGCGCTGGGACACACAGGCTGGATTCTGCTCGTGCTTCACCTTTCACTCCATTCGCCTCCAATGGAAATCCCTGACACGGGGCACAGGGACTCCCACTGACACCCCCCACACTACTCCTGGTGTAGGAGCATTGCAGGAATTCTTGCTTGGAAGAGGATGGAGCTGCATGACCTTTTCATAATACAGGACCCTCCACCATTTGGTCACTAATAGGGGCAAAAGGCTTAAGGCAATGTTCCTTGACCTGGCCATGCTCCTTTCTCCCTCCAAAAGGATTTCTCTATAATTCCACTCACCTCTAAGAAAAAACACATCTTGGGCAGGAGACAGTGGGTGCTGAGAGAGGGAAGGGTCCATCACAGCCCCATGAGCCCTGTGGCCATGGGATGTCCCTGCTGGTCAGACAGAGCCAGCACCAGCACCAGGTCAGGATGGCCACAGCATTGTGCAACCAAGTTTGGAAACCCCAGGCAGGGATGGAGATAGCCTGTGGCTCTGCAGCCCATTCCAGGGCTGTATCTCCTCCAGGGAAGGAGCTTTTTGGTGGGTCCCACCCAAACCCCATGAGCAGCAGCTGCGGCATCACAGACAGGAGTTTTTCCCCATCATCCCTAGGCTGGATGGGGATTAAATCCCTCCGGCACAGCCCCTTGCTCCCAGAGGCTCAGGGGTTTTTGCATCTGCTCCTGTTTCCAGCAAGCTATATGGGAATAGGCTCTTTGCCGTTATTCCAGCCTCATCCCAGGTCTGTGGGTCCTGCTGGTGGATCATTCCCAGACCCTGGCAGTGCAGGAATTTTGCTGTAATTTCCTTGCCCAGGTGGTAATCGTAACGAACATCCTTGCCGCAAGGAAGCCCAGCACTGTCAGCTCGAATGATGCTTTAATTCAGGATAATTAATGGGGTCAGGCAAGAACAAACAAGCAGACAGGCTCCTCAGAGCAGGTGATGGAAGAGCTGAACACAAGCTGACAACCGCCCACGGGAGATGGCCAGTCCGGGGGTGTTGAGGGGGGAACACTTCTGCTTGAAGCTGCATGGGGCACAAACCCAACTTGTCCTATGTGGGTACCCAGGACATCATCCCAAGACCCCAAACCACCTGGGAGCAAGCAGAGAAAGGTCCCAGAACAGCCCAGGACCTGGCAGGTGCCCAAAACACTGAGCCAGGGAGGTGTTTCTTCACAACAGGTCTTTGCAGGATGTCCCCCAAATGCTGGGGGCTGTGTAGGGTCACCCCATCTCCACTGCGTATGTCTGGGGTGGGTACCTGGACTGAGCCCCAAAATTTTAATGAGGTGTAATGTGAATTTGCTCCGACGGGCCAGCAGCTGGGTCTCAGAACCAGACAAGCCTTCTAGGCCGAGACAACCTCCATGGAGCTCAGCTTTCTGTGTGCTCCCAGCACCCACCTCAACAGAGATGGCTTGTGCCAACCCGCCTGTTGGCACGCCTGCCTCCAAAGCATAGGACAAGCCCTAACGAATTTTCCTAAATTTTATGATAAAACAGGATTCAGTGCCTGGGAAGGGTTTTCTTGTGCAGCAGTCCTGGGTTCTCGCTGGGATGGAGGAGGCTGCTGGGGCTACGCGCCCCCCGCCTGGGCTCTGTGCAGAGCGTGCATTATTACTTCTTTCCAGTGTACAACTGCTTCTGAGGGACACACTCATGAAATATAAATGTGAGACCTGCTTTAAGCAGGCAGAGCCCAGAGACGAACAGCGGGTCTGCGCAGGCGGCAGCTCACAGCCTTTCGCTTCTTGGCTGCAATTAATAATTTATGGTTTTCATAACACGAGCTGTGATCTGAGAGCCCAAAAAGCCCTGGGGGCTGGCAGGGCTGACCCCAAGCTCACTGCCACCAGTGCTTCACCTGCACAGACAGGCACTGTCCCCACAGCCCTCCACACAGTGCCGCACGGGGTTGGGTCACACCTGCCATCACCACAGGGGCCTGGGTCTGTTCCCTAGTGAGGGTGGGTGGCACTGATTTGGAACAGGTGGGCATGGGGCAGTGATGGTTCGGTGGATGGTGGTGGCTGCTGATGGGTTGGTGAGGGCTGGTGACTCATTGGTGAGGGGTGGCAATGGGTTAGTAGTGGGTGGTGATGGATGGTGACATGTTGGTGGTGATGGGTGGGGATGGGTTGGGGATGTGTGGCAACAGATGGTGAGGAGTTGGTCACGGGTGGCAATAGGCCGGTGATGGTTGATGACAGTACCGTAAAACTTTGGGGCCATAGGGGTGAGAAGAGAAGTAATAGCCTGCTGGGGAGCTGGGTAAATCTGAATGAAAACCTGTCTTCACAATCATTCCTGAGTGAGAACCTCAGTTTCTGCAATGTCATTGTCTTCTCTGAGGAAGATGACCCAGAATAGCTAATTTTGAATGAGCTGACACTGTCCATGCCCAGGAGACACCAAGTGCTGGGCCAAGGTTCAGAGGGTTGAGGATCAGCTTCAGCCCATGCGAGGACAGCACTGATCCAAGCTAGGGTGAGGTCAGTGACTTACAGGTGGGGCTGTGACACAAGTGTGGCTCCTGCAGCAGTGGCACTCCCTTGCTGGAGGGTCAGGACAGGAAGGGGCTGTGAGGGGTCCGGGAGAGGAGATACAGCTCCAGGCAGGTTGCCCAAAAGGCAGGGCAGAGGTACAGGCAGTGTGTTGTCCTACAAACAACACCACCATTTCCATGGTGTAGGGCCAGACCCCTACAGCCCGGCTGAGCATCCTTTGCCACTCCTGGGAGGACAGTGATGCCGGGGCCACCATCACCCACTGTGCTCGGGGACACTGCCCTGCACGTGTGTTCCCCGGCAGAGATTGGCTCTCGGCCAGGTGTGGGGGTGGCACCAGGGCCAGCTGAGGTGTCCTAGCTCCCACATGCCCCTGTCTGGGCTGAACTTCCCCCTCCTGGCTTCTGCTCTATTTTCGGCTCAGCTAGAAAAAAAACCTTTGGAGTTGTTGTTTCTTCCTTTGTTTCCTAATTTAGATGATCCCAAGGCTCCACAGGCAGATAAAGGCAAGTTTATTGCTTCTCTGTGTTTATGGCACTGCTGGAACACAGTGCTCCCACAAGTATTACATCAAGGGAGCGTGGGGAAGGCTCAGTGTCCCGAGCACGGCTTAACTCTCACCTACATCTGCCCATCACTGCTCACCACCGCCTCTGACACCCTGACATGGCACCGCTGCCGTGCCATTGCTGGCTCCATCTGGGCTCCACGGTGGTGCCCTCGGCTGTGCCAGTCCCTGCATCACCCTCCTGGGACAGACGGTGCCCTCAGCTCCTGCTCTGAATCATGCTGGTGTCTCGGCTCAAGCCATGACTTGGGAGAGTCCCAGTGCCAGGTGCCACATGGATCCCATGGCTTCAAGTTGGCCTCAGTGCCTGCTGTGCCCACAGGGAGTTTAGGGGCAGCACCAAAAGGCCCCTAGTGGATCAGCTGACACCCTCCATGTTCCCAACAGCTCTGCTCTGCCATGGCGGGCAGAGAAGAGACAAGGCAGAGCAGGTGCAGAGACAGGCAAGGATGCAGGGACACCACAGGATGCCAGCTGAGCTCATCACACTGTCAGGAATGGAGACCTTTTGGGATTTGGGTCCCTTGCCCCCTGGAGGCCTCAGCCCTTCCTTGGTCTTGGCAGCCACAGTCCAGTCAAAAATCATCCCCGAGGGGTGCTGGGGTGGTGTTTGCACCAGAAGAACTGCCACTGCCAGCCCCTGGCTCTGCCAGACACGGCTGGGCTGTCCCTGACTGGGAGTGCCAGGGCTGTGCAGGCTGTTGCAACGAAACACGCGCTCCGAGCTGTGTTTGTTTGGCTGGGACAGTGTGTCACCGCCACAGAGTCCAAGTTGCATCATGCCAGCAGAGAGGGAAGAGCAGTGCCCAGCCTCCATCTGCTCCATGGCCAGAGGCAGCCGCTGTCTTGGGGGAACGCAAGGGTAGGGGACAGGCAAGGAAGGGGAGAGGACGGCAGTGGGAGGGCAGGGGGGACAGCAGAGAAATTGGAGGGTTTCTTACCTGTATGAAAGGAGCAGGGGGTCAGGGGAACCCCAAGGCACCGGAGGGAAGGGCTCCAGGCTGGGGCTGGAGGTTTTAGGGGCTGTGCTTTAATACAGCCTGACTTACCCACACAGTGCTGGTGGGAGAGGGATGCCTGTGAGAACTCTTCTGTCAACGAAAGTCCAGAGACAGTGACATTGGGGATGTCAGTGTTTTTCAGGGCAGAGGTGTGATGAGCCCCAAAGCCCCCGTAAGAAGCACTGCCCCGGCACGCTGCCAGTGCCCTGCATCTTTCCAGGGTCTGGCAGAAAAGTTAACTCAAAATCCCTCTTTGTGAGACGGCCAGATAACCAGAGATCTCCAGCAGGGTGTGGTTGATGGGGCCCATTCTCTCTATCTCAAGTCCTGAGAGGTGTTGGTTTTGGTGTAAACCAGTGGGATCAGATCCCTTGTGGTAGTTGGCACCTGGCACAGTGTCCTGACCACCAAGATTTGACTAAAATGCAAACACTGGCCTGCCTGGTCTGGCTTTCCAGAGGTCCGAAACACCTGGCCAGTCTCACCACTTCTTCCCAGGCAAGGATGAGACACCAGACTGGCACTGCCTTACCCAGGCTGTGGTGGTCACACTGGGCACAATGGTGACCACACATGGCTGTGGAGGTGTCCCAGGCAGGCTGCATGGGGGCAATTTGAGGTTGTCTGACACCACGGGAGGGGAGAGGGAACTCTGTCCCCTCCATGCTCTGGCTCCATGCAAAGGGACATCATCATCCTCTGAAATCAGCCTGGGGGCTGGGAAACACGTCAGACTCTGAGCAGCAATGAGGTCAGGGATACCTGGAGAAGAGCTGGACCTTGGGGAGTGGTAGTGTGAGGACAGCAAAGGAAATCAGAGATAGGGACAGGAAATAACAAAAGTGAGTCAGCTGATAAGTATATGGGCAAGGACAGCTTTGGGGAGCTAATCTGCAGGAGATAACGCTGCCGGGATGGAGGAGCCTTGGAGACAAGCTCATGGAAAGGAAGAGTCAAGGCACAGAAGTGTCTGACGCTCCGGTGGCCAACACAGTCCTTTGCATTACACTCAGCGACTTCCCCCTGAGAGCTGGGGAAGTGTGAGATCCGGCACCCAGCTTTGGGCACTCCGGATAGCATGTACATTTTGGGATGCGTTTCACTGCCTCCAAAGGTTTCCCTGACATCCTGCACTGAGTGTTTATCCCCTGGCAGACAGGACTAGCTGTGGGTGCAGCCTGTCTGCTTTTAGTCTGGTGGAGATTAAGTTCTCCAGGGCCTAATGGCGATTCTTTTGGCAAGAGTTCAGCAGGCCTTAATCCATCTTATCTCTGCTCTGAAAGGATGAATTAGGCGCCTCTCCAAGCACTCAGTGGGGAGCAGGAGCGGCAGGAGCTCTGGCATTGTGCAAGCTGCTGCAGGCACCCTGGGGCTGCCCTACATATGGCAAAGAGCCCCCGGAGGCACCAGCTCTCAGGCAGGAGCCGGGGCGATCTGGGAGCTGGGGAAGAGGCAGCACTGCAGGACGGCCAGCACACTTCCCTGCACCCAGCAGAACCCTCTCATCTTGCTCTCCCTGCACATCCAGCTGTTGGCATCACTAGGAGTCTTGGCCTGAGTAATGAAGGTCCCAATTCTCTTGGGATTTGCCTGGGTGTGAGCCAAGAGCAGCTTCTTGGCTCATGGGGAAAGACTGGAAACAACATGACCCCACTCATCCTGTGCGAAGGCTCCCAGGCCTGGACCACTGCCTGTGCAGCCCATCCAACCCATCTGGCACCTAGGGATGTCCAGATGCGGTCAGGACTCCCAAGTGACAGAGAGGACATCACGGTCATGTGGGATGTGCTGTCAGGCACAGGGAGTCTGAACTTGCCTTTTTCAAACCTGTCCTGACATTGCTAATAATAACTGTGTTAATTAGGGAGCTCTTACAGCCCTGCATGATTTGTTCAGTCAGTTATGGGGAATATTGTCAGGGTAACACAAATGAGGGGTGGCAGGTGCCTCTCCAGCAGCCGTCTGGAGTGCTGGAGCTGTGTCTGAGACCCGGGGCACTCGCTGCACATCAGGGTGACCCAGTTGATGCCACAGGCAAGGACGCGGTTCAGTCCCACACACACATTGGCTCAAGGAACTGCAGCTCAGACACCCGCTGAGCCCGACGGCTGCTGGTGTCTATCTCCACCATGGGGCACTCAAAGGCGAGGTTTGGGGCGAGGGGCTGTGCCCCAGCTGGGCCATCTGCCCCAAGTTCACCAGCTGTCCCTGGCTCTTAGATGACTGCCCTTTACGATGGCATCTTGCCTTCTCCAAGCCCCTTCCAAGTGAAATCAGAGAGGACAGTGACACTGTTCATGGACTTTGCAGAACCTGAAATCTCCCACTTCTCTGCATTAAAGTGTTGCTGCAGTGGGTGATGGGGGGCTTAACTTCTTTTTGGCTGTGGTATCTCTCAGGTGACAGATAGCCTGGTGGCTCACTTGCTCACCTGTCCACCCAGCAGAGGTTAGTGCCACAGCATGGCACAGGGGCAGGGTCACTCTGAGCCTGTCAGGAGGACGGGGTTACCCTGAGATCAGCTGGGGACAGCTTGCCGGACGGTGAGAGAGCCCCTGTGACATCACCTGGTCTCATCCTGCATACACCCCACAGCTGGGAAATGCCTTTAGAGGGGAGGTTTCCTTCTTTTCCACAGCACGGTAGAGGTGGTGATGGGTTTGCTGCAGGGCTGCTGCCAGCTGGCACCCACTGGCACTGCCGAGGGGCCCATGGTCACTGGATCACCCTCTCAGGGGCAGCTGGTGGGCAGTGCCACCACTCGGCATCGCTGCCATCTGCTGTCCTTGCTCCTGACCTCAGCCCTGTTTGCTTTGGGCCAAGCTGTGCTGCCCATCAGTCAGTGTTCGAGGTGGCTGAGGTGGCTAAGGTGGCTGTGGAAGCTCTCCAGGCACTGCCAGGGTGACACCCTGCCCATCGAACCAAGCCCACCACACCAGCCCCCAGCCCGCCCCCACACTGCGTCTAAGGTTCTGTGGGGACCCTGGGCGTCCCCCAGGGATCAACTGGAGAGTCATGGGGGTCTTTGCTGCAAGATTTAATCAATGT
Organism: Melanocharis versteri; assembly: GCA_013397845.1. Classification (NCBI taxonomy): domain Eukaryota; kingdom Metazoa; phylum Chordata; class Aves; order Passeriformes; family Melanocharitidae; genus Melanocharis; species Melanocharis versteri. Next base: position 230,972 of record VZTG01009767.1, on the reverse strand, counting down.
CTTGTTTCTCTCCTTGGCTTTAAAGCTCCTTTTTGCCTCTGGAAGAGGATAAGAATTAATTGAGCAAGAATTAATCAAAAAGCAGAAAGATGCAAATTTTCAAATGAGACATCAGGTGCTGCAGGTCCTGCCCTCTGTGTACTTTGGTTCCGACCTCAGCTTGTTCTGCTCCAGCCGCCAGCAGCCCTCATGCCTATTCCTGGCCCAGAGCCCCATGCGAGCAGAAATCCCCTCTGCATTGCATCACCAGTTGAACTCCAGTGCATGCTGTCTCCAAAGAGACAAGCAGCTAAAATTAGTAGAAAGTTTGATCTGAGTCTGAGCCAAGCTTAATTTTTAATTGCTTCTAATTTCACTCCCTGGGCTGGTTTTGCCAAGCCAGGCAGAAAGGCCACAGGGGCAGGTGTGGGCCTGGTCACCCGCGGGCAGCACTCGGCTCTCCCTGGTCTGGAGCCCTCAGCCGCAGCACTCTGAGGGTATTCAGGACCCTCAGACCCAGGGGTCCAGCTCAGCTGCCTTGCCCCTGGCTCACTGGGCCCCTGGACAGGCTCTCAGCTCCCCAGGAGACCCATTTAATGCCCCCGTGGCAGAGGAGATTGAGCCCCTTGACGGAACCAAGAGGGCAGTGGGACATGTTTTCAGCTTTCAGTTTTGTGTGTTTAAAAGACTATCATGGGGTGAAGATCTGGTACATAATCCCAAACACCCTGTGGCATTCCTGAGCCCGTTCCCATTCCTGCAGCCTTTGCCATTCCATGCCTGCAGCCTTTGTCTTCCCTTCCCATCCCATCCCTGAAGCTTACTCCCTCCATTCCCTCCATCCCATTCTATCGTATCCCATTGCTGCAGCCTTTCCCTTCCCATCCCACGGTTGGTCAACCAGTCAGGGGAGTGTTTCTGGCATGAAGACACACAGGGAATCCTATAGTCAGCACTCACATTCCCTGGAAGGCATCTCCTCTCCCAAGTGTCTCCCTGAGCAGGGATTATGAGGCCACATTCCCGGTGTTACTCATGGCTGCCAACAGAGAGGCGAAAATCCTCTGGTCCTGGCTCAGAGCCGCTGGAACTTTGCACAAAATCCCCAAACACATTGTGCCTGTGCTGACATAGCAAACAGTTATTCAAATGGCAAAGGTCACTTTCCCCTTTCTGACAGCTATTTTTGCTACATGTCCTGAAGTCCAAGGATAAAAGAGATGCAGAGCCAGGCAGAGCTCCATCCCTCACACCAGCTCAGGGTGTTAGAAAGGTTTGGGAGAGAGGAAGAAACCATCCTGGGGAAGAAGCCAGGAGGACAGTGTCCCTCCTACCTGGTCCTGCTGACGTCCCACAAAGTCATCCCAAGGAGCTCTGAGTGGAGGTTGCAAACATTTACCGGATGTGGTTGTGCAAACAAGCTGGACTGTCTGCACAGCTGGGTTTCACCAAAGCCCTGAGGCTGTGGTGAGGCTCTTCCCCAGAAAGTCATCAGCACCTCAGTGAGATTCAGCATCAAATGGAAAGCAGCAAGTGCCAGCGGCTCCCAGCCCTGCGAGATTGCTGTGTGTCACCAGTGGCTGGGAGCACCTGGGATCTGCACCCAGGTGTGGCTGGGACTCTCCAGAGACCCGACAGAGGTGGGGGAACAGCCATGAGGGCTGAGCCTGGTGCTGGTGATGCCACAGCCGCTGGCACAACCCATAAACTGCCCGAACTTGACGGTGCTGAAGGCAGCCCTGAGCCACAGGAAGGTCCAGCCCTCCTGCGATAGTGCACTCCTGATGATATTCACATTTTCTGCAGAGTCCCAGGAAGGCTGGTGACAGGATGTTCCTGGGTAGCCTTGCGCCAGGAGAAGGAACATGCACCAGAAACTGCTGGTGGGCTTTCTCTGGTTGGTTGGGAGCTCTTGATGAAAGTCAGGTCCCCACCAAGGAACGCATGGAAAGGCATCCCAGAGGGCTTGCCTGGGGCCACTCACACTTCATGGGCAAGGGCACTGGGAAGGCTGGGACCAGCCCTCTGCACCCTGACCTTTCTCTCCCCAGAGAGTTTCTCCTGAGAGAGTTTCTGCCCAGTTGAGAGCACTGATCAGGGTGGGTTTGGAAATGGCCATTTAGCAGGAGGGAACCACAAAACCAGTGTTAAAAGTGACACTCCCCAACACAAACCCTAATTTTCAGCTGGAATGGAGGAGCCATGATGCTCCATGGTCTCAAGTGATCACAGCCAGCTCATGATCACGGCAACTTTGGCCGCTTTGATTGACAGGAAACTCCCTATTTTGGACTCCTTTTTTAGGATGGGAGGGGTTTCTTGGACTCAGAATTTGCCTTTTCTCTGTGCTTTGCCATGGGGAAACAATTTCCAGGCCCCCTGAGTGTGCAGCTGCATTCTTGTCAATCAGGACAGTTTTCTCTAGGTATCTGAATTTCCTTGCGTGGGGGATCACCAGATGTCAAACCTGGGCACCTCCCGAGGGCAGGTGCTCAGCTCCAGCTGAGCGAGGTTGTTCAACAGCAGCATCCAAACTCAAAGCTCAGGCACAGGCTTGGACCCGCATCAGGTTTCTTACAGTGCCGAGCAAAGTCCTGGGAATGGAAACACCTGTCTGCCAGGTAAAAACCCCACAGCCTTTGTTTTTTTAAGAAACTCAAACTAAACAGATGCTGGTCTGTCCCTGCCCTGTCCCAGAAGAACCTCTGCACGGCACATGCTCCACTCTGACCTGAGGATGAGGAAAGCTGGGTGTAGGATGCCACTACAGGGTACTTGTGAGTGCTGGGTACTGGGCTCCAGGTGCAGGATGACCCAGGCGAGGTGTCTGTGGGTGCTGTGTACTGGGGTGGTAAGTTCTGGGTGTAGGATGGCCCAGGGGATGTATGTCAGTGCTGGGTGATGGATTCTGGGTGTGGGATGCCTCAGGGGAAGTACCTGTGAGTACTGGGTGCTGGGCAGCCCCCACTTCAGAAGCCAAGCCCTGCAGCAGGGACAGTGCTGCTGTTCTGGGGAGAGCTCAGATCCACTCTGTGGACAGCAAAACACTCAGTTTAGGAAACCAAGAATCAGCCAAAGTCCCTGTCAGAGCAGGGAAAGAGCCATGGCTGGAAATGAGGCCAGCTCTTCTCTCCCAGCCCTGCTTCCTCAGCCACTGCTGGTGTTTAGCCAGCGAGGGGGGATGGGAAAGAGGCTGCTGGAGTTCTTGATGCTTTGGGGCATTTTCATCTGTTTCTTTTCAGGTTTTCACAGTTTTTTTTCATCTTCCAGTGGCTGTATGTCCTGTGAGGTGGGGTATAAAAATCTAGAAAAATCCAGAATCTGAGCATGAAAATGCAGAAAAATCTTGACTAAAGATTAAGACATATTTCCCTTTGGAAAATGCATGCAACAGACAAAGCCTTGTTTCCATCACTTTTTTTTTTTGGTCTCCACCCTGCAGACCCTTCCCTTTACCTTTACAGCAGGAAATATCCTGACTTCCCAGACATACCCCAAGCCTGGTGTTCCTGGGACACCCTGTTACGTAGCTGATCACACAGTTTGGATGCAGCTGGCTGGGGGGGTAGAGAGACGTCGCTGCTACCTCGCCTGGTCCCTGGAGGCACGGGCCTGCCTCTTGCTGAGCTTTCACCAGCAGAGCCAGACAAGGAACCCAAGCATCAACCCTGTCGTCATAGTCACAAACCAAGCAGGGAGACGTGTGGGAAGAGGTTTGATCCCCAGCTGGGGTTTTTGAGGACAGTGCCTCAACATCTGTGTGCTTCTGTCTTTGCTGCTGCATGAGGAATATGTCCCTTGTCATTCTCCTGTATAAAGCTCTGCTGCACCTTCCTGCAAGTCTCTTCCCAGGAGGAAAAGCAGCTGTGGCCCCATGGGGAGAGGCAGACATCTAGCAGAGTCCTCGTGGATGTGGCTGCTGCTGGCTGTGGGTGAGGAGGCCACGCTGCTCTTACCCAGCACTCACCCAGCATGGTGTTGGACAGGAGGGCACATCCCCAGGGGGTCTTGTGGACACTCATCCTGAATGTCCTGGGACAGCTAAAAACCTTCCTGGGCAGCAGAAGTGACCTGGCGGGTTTTCACACAATGCAGCCCAAAAAAGCTGTTTGTGTTGCGTCAGGAGATCCTGCCTATGAGGGGCTGTGCCAGCAGGACAGAGGGGTCATGGCCGCTGGCAGATGCTGACTGATAAACGCCAAGCAGTGCCAGAGCTGTCTCTGTCCTCATCACAGAGGAGGAGACGGGCGGCCAGGAGTGACAACAGGGCTGTGGATGAACTCTGTGGGTTTTGCTTGTACTTGCCACAGCAGCTCTCTCCTTCCGGTGGCTCTGGGCATCTCCTTTCAGAAACTATGAATGAAATGAAAGGATGTTCAGAAAATAAGGAGAGCAGAGCCCAGTCCTGGTCCCTGTGGTCTGGCCCTTTCTGCATGGGCCTATGAGCAGACTGAGTATGCCAAGGGGCAGCTTCATCCCCAGGAACCTGGAGCTCCCTGAGCCCTTAGCTGCAAGCTTGGCCAGCCAGAGCCCCTAATGTGAAAGGCATGTTGGTTAAACCAAGAGATGACTGTAAAACATAAGGGTCGGATTTCTCTGGCTGCAAAGCCTCCCATGTTACTCCAAGCCCTCTGGTTTCCTGCCTTCTGGCATGTGTGACCTTCTGCACAGTAACCCCGGTGCTCCCCACAGAGCCTGGGATGGCAGGAAGAATAAAGGGGAGTGAAGACTTGCATAACATTCATCCAGGCTCGCCAGGAAAATAAGGAGGCTGCTTGGCCTGAGAGCATTGCTGGCCTTTTATGTCAGCTTTTCAAGTGTGAAAATGGGCCTCCCTGCTCTGGGCGAATGGGCCCCAGGACCTTCCCCAGGTGAGAGGGACCCCAGGGTGGCTGCAACCCTCACCCATCCTCTGGAGCCCTCAGAAGATACGGCAACCTGGGTAATGTCATCTTGCCTCACTTGGGCTGCCAGTGGTTTACCCAGGGCTGCCCTGTGCTGGCAGGGAAAGCCAGAGGGGACACGGTGAGAATGGAGCCCGGTGACATGGCTGAGCTCTCTATGGAGCTGCTGCTCACTGGGATGGGTGGCTGTGGCCAATTTTCCATCTTTATGACTGACCCTGCTTGGAAATTCATCTCTGCTCAAGAAGCAGCCAAGAGCAGAAACTTTGGGCATCCTCTGACAGGGGTTAGGGGGTGTCCCCAGCCCTGGGAAAGGATAAGGCTGTGCTTTGGCAGGCTGTGCCACCCTGCTGTCCCCTCAGAGCAGTGAGGGTTGGGGTACAACCAACCTGAGCAGGTGGCAGGAGCTGCACAGCCCCTCTCCAGAGTGGGGAGTGACAAAGCTTGAGCCAGCAAACTTGCCTGGGAAGAGCAGGAATAGGTGACCTCAGGGGTGGGGGTTTAGCAAGCTGTTTGGCTGCAGGGCCAGACCAGGGTGTGCGACGGATGAATCGTTGCAGGACCAGGTGTGAGCAGAGACTGAGGCGGATGGGATACCCACTCTGTCTGGGAATGCTGCCAGTGCATGTCTGGGTGAGACATGCTGCTGCACCCAGATGGGGGCCAGTGGGAAACCCGTGTTGGATGTTTCCCGACCTCTGCTGAATCAGAATAACTGTTCCTCTGGAAAACCTAAATTTATCCTTGAAGCTGTGATGATGTATTTCACACATCCTACTCCCTCTCACTGGAGTCTCCCTTACGTTTGCAATTTCTAACAACAAAGCAATGCTGTGAGCAATCTTCCTATAAATCATCCAACCATCCCTGCTGGTGATGTGAGCCTGGAGCTGAGCAGCTGCAGGAATTTGTGCGAGTTCAGACTGGGATGAACTTTCACACAGTGACCTGCCAGGTCAGCCTGAGAAGGAGTGGGATGGAGAAAGGCAGGGAACAAAGACACTTTCCACAGCCCACCTGCTCACAGCCTGACGTGCATGGGACAGAAACGGGGATGGGGGTGAGGACAGGGATGTGCTGCCATGCATGTGGGGGCTGTTTGAAGGAGCTACTTGTGATGTGTGCTGGTGATACTGCATTTCCTGGGTGTCTGAGCTGGTGGAATTGCATGGAAGAAGGGATAGGGATGGATATAGTGATAGGAATAAGGATAGGCATTGGAGGATGGGGTTGGGAGCATCTCTTGGTTCCTGAGACAACCTCCATACAAAATAACTTCCACAGAAAATAACTTCCTCTGGAGTCTGCTGCCCAAGGGCTGACCCCAGACACTCACAGAGAGCCCTGAGAGCCATTGTCATGCCCTGCTGGTCCCTGTGCTGCTCTGGGTCCCAAGGCCACTGGGCTGGGGCAGTGTCCTCACGGGGTCCCTCCTGGGGACCTGCACAGGGGAAAGGGTCCTTCATCCCCTGGGACCAAACCTTGATCCTTCCCTGGCCCCGAGCCAAGCTGGGCAGTTGGGACCCCACAGAGATTTTGACCATAGCTCTTTTCCACACAGGACAGAGCAGAAATGGAGAAATGGAGAAATGCCCCAGGAGCTCACACTCTGCTGGTCAGGCCGTTTTAGGCTTCATTTAAACTCGAGAGCACCCAGCTCTGTGGAGAGCACCTTCCCATCAGCCTGCAGTCATTCCCAGCCTGAGGCAGCTCATGGCCTCTGAGGGCTTTGCATCTGTGTACCTTAAAAATTTGTATTTCTCAGGGCAAATTTGAGAAGTCGCAATAGGAAAATGCAGCCAAAGGAAAATGCAGCCAAAGGAGAACGCATAAATCATGTGGCTTCTCAACAGGCCTTGGCTTCTCACATACCCTCTCTCCTGCCACTGCAGAAAATAACCAGTGGGAACATGTCTGCTGCAGCACCCGGAGTAACCCCGTCGTTTCCCAGGACAAGCTCCAGTGTTGGGTAACGGTGGGCAGGGAGCAGAGCTCACACAGGATTCATTTCGCCTGACGTTGTTAACCCACAGCAATAGCCAACACATGAAACTGTGCTTCCCTGTTTGTCCCAGTGACTCAGGGGTTGGTGTTTTCCAGTCCAGAGGGCTCTTGGGGTGCCAGGTGCTCCAGCCTTGGGCTCCATGGGCATGACTCCTGCCAGCTCACTCCCTCCTGGGATGCCAAAAACCAGCAATACAAGCTGAAAAGGAGAGTTTTCATTTTTCAGATTCCATCTGGGAATTTTTGGCAGAGCTTTGGCTGCCCCTACAGCACTCAGGGGTGGTGGGTATGGTGGCAGATCTGTCCTTGGCAGGGGGGCCATGACCTGGGGGCGAGGGGACACAGGCCAGCCAGGGGCACTCCAAAGAGCCTTGCAGGGACCCCAGACCCAGCAGAGAAGGCTGCTGGGGGGGTGGGGAATGGAACCCCCTCCCCATCACTACCATCCCTGTGTCTCCAGCTCCTCTCTAGCAATAGTGTCAGGGAGAGCACAGAGGGATCCCCCCAAACCGCAAAGATTTGGGAAAAGAGGTTCACATATTTATTGTTTCTTTTTCTCCGGCAGTGTTTCCTACCTGGTTTTTTTCCCATCTTTCCTCACTTGAAAAATTCCTTCTCACCATGAAATAAATGCAAAAACAGTGGCCGGTGGAGGGGGCTTGGGACTCTCTGCAGTGTGTGCCTGCTGGAATTTCTGAAATTCCTCTTTAACCTCTGTGACTCCACCCCGAGCTGTTGCTGCTGGGTGCATTCTCTGAGGCCTCCCACTCACCCTTCGGACAGCAGCAGCCTGGGAAATGCTTGGAGATGGCATGGGGACTCCTGGATAAGAGAAGTCCTCCTGCCAGGCATTTTTGGGCAAGATGAAAAGCCTTTTCCTGGGGCCATGCCTGAGCTGCAGGGCTCTGAGCGGCAGCGGTGGGATGGAGGCAGAACTGCTGTGGGCTTGAGTGGAGGAGCTCGGCCCAGGAACCAGGAGGCTGCAGCCCTGGTCCCAGGGGACTCACATCGGCCAGACCCAGTGAGTGGTGGGAAGCAGGGATTTGGCTCCAAAATCCAGAGTGGGAGGAGAGGCAGTTCCCTACTCGAGGCTGCGCTGTGCGGAGCAGGGACAGAGAGCTGGGGCAGCGGGAGGAAGCGCCCCGTGGGGAGAGAGCAGAAGGGCTCCATCTGCTCCAATCTGAACTGAGCCAACAGCAGCCCCATCACGGTGTGCAAATTCCTTCATGGAGAAAAAACACAGAGATTTGAAAATCCCTTTGAGCCAGCAGAAAAAGACAGAACAAGAAGATAGAGCCAGAAACCAGGGTCTAAGACATTGGCAAATAAAATAAGATGCACATTTTTCACAGGGGAGTGATTGCAACCTGTTGGGGGAGGGTAGTGAGCGATGGATATATCCATCCTTGTTGCTCTTGGAGACCAGGAATGTTTAGAGGAGTGAATATTCTGCTTCCCTCAGGTGTACAGAGGAGCTAGCCCTACGCATGCCCCCTCCCCAGGGTTGGCAGCACCCACCTGTGCCAGGCCAGGGCCCCCCAGCAGAGCCCTGTACCCACGGTGGGCAGCTGCCCTGGGACCCCAGCACCTGCTTGGGCAAGGCCTGGGAGCCCTGTGCCAGAGGATACTCCCGCCCCAGGGCCAGCAGGTCCCAGAGGGGCACAGCCTTGAAGGTGACACGGGTGCATCCACAGGGGTGGGGGACCAAGCGTCAGGGCTTGGTGCAGATCAGGGTCCCCAGTGAAGGATGAGGGGCAGGACAGTCAGCAGGGATGGGATAGGGATGGACATGGGGACAGGGATGGGAACAGGTATGGGCATGGGGATGAAGATGGGAACAGAGATAGGAATGGGGATAGGCATGCATAGGGTAGGGATTGGAATGGGGATGGGGAACAGGGATAAGAAAGCAGATGAGAATGGGGACAGGAATGAGAATGGGATGAGGGGAATGGGGACAGGAATGGAGATGAGAATGGGGACGGAGATGGGGACGAGGATGAGGACTGGTGCAGGCAGGACTCAGCGACAGGGACCAAGGCTACCCCGGGCGGGGGCGGACAGGACTCGGAGCGGGCGGCGGACACCGGGCCTGAGCCGCGGCCGACGGGGAGGGCGAACAAAGCGGCGGGGCCGGGTGGGCGGNGCGGCGGATGCAGTTCGCCTCCTGGGACGAGGTGAACGTGCTGGCCCACGGGCTGCTGCAGCTGGGGCATGGCCTGAAGGAGCACGTGGAGCGCACCAAGGGACAGCTGCGGGAGCTGGGCGGGCGGCTGAGCGCCCACAACAGCTCCCTGGGGCGGCTGCTGCGGCAGGCGGGGGGGGCGCAG
>VZTG01009767.1:200532-221640 GCA_013397845.1 Melanocharis versteri | reverse complement strand
GCAGCAGCGGCTGGAGGAGGTGGCGGCTGACAAGGACGCGATCCAGGGCCGGCTGGAGCGGCTGGAGGACCGGGTCCGTCTGGCGCTGCAGGCGCGGCCGGCTGGGAACCAGAGCGCTCGGGACCTGGGGGCGCTGCAGGTGAGCGCGGGGGGCACCGGTGTCCAGCAGGGGAGCGGGGTGGGAAGACCAGACCGGCACCGGCCAGGTGGAGCGGGATAGAGTGGACCCGACACGCCCCTGCCACTGGCGCCGACGCGGGGAGCGTTGGTGGGGACACACACCCCAGGCTCGACCCGCTAGGGGACACCGGGAGCGACTGCGGGGAAGAGCGATGGGGGACCCGGGACATCGGGAGCTGCGGGCGGGGATCCGCTTCAGGAGAGCGGAGGGGTCCTGGGGGCACCGGGAGCACCCTCCCGGGAGTCTCGCATGGCCAGAGCTTCCCGGAGCTATGGGGCTCACCTGGCTCTTCCCCCACAGTCCCTGATGGATGCTCAGAACCTGCGGATCGAGGAGCTTCTGCAGAAAATCAAGCAGCAGCAGTACAAGCTGGACAAGCAGAACCTGCAGATTAAAAGCCTGCAGAGCAAGGTGAGCCCCTGTCCTGTGCTGCAGCCCCCAGCCTGGCCCTACATGCTGTGGGCACCCTGGTGTGAACAGCCCCGCTGTCCCAGCTCTGGTGGCTGTGCTGCTGCTCCCTGGCTTTGGGGACCGCAAAGCGGCCACAGCTCTGGTTCCCGTGCTGCAGTGTATCATCAGTGATGTGAGGGTAGCAACCTGCAAGCTTCCAGGGAGTTTGCATGGAGCAATAGGAGGAACTGGTGGGTGGGAACAGCCTCCCTGGGCTCTTCCTTTCATTTATCTGTGGAATAAACTAGCTAGCATGGGTGTGAAAAACCACAATAATTTCTGTCTTTGCCAGGACTGGGTATCTCCTGTTCCTCGAGGCTTCTAGGCAAGTTCAGCCCCAGCTCTGGCCACAGGGAGTGGCTGGTGTGTGGCTGACCAGTTCCTCTGAGTAACGGGGTAGAAAACAAGCTCAGATAAAACTGTTCTGACTTGTGCATTTTTTTTAGGTCAATCTACTAATTCCCCTACACCACAACAAAACACAGTCTCCAAAGTGGAAGATAAACCTGAAGAAGAGCCTCAACCTCACCAACCAGAGTCAGAATGGCAGTGGGGAGCCCATGCAGACACAGAGTGAGTATCTGCTGGTGCTGCCCTGCTCGTCCGTGCCAGAGCAAACCTGCAGCAGTTGCAACATTTTGGAAACAAAAGGTTCATTTGTCCTGAGCAAGGATGTGAGATTTGCTTGAAAAACTGGAGCTTGGGAGTATGGCCAGAGTGAGGGGTTCCGGAGCACAGGCAGAATCCTTGCCTTCTGGGCATATGTTAGTCCAGCAGGAATTTAAGGATTAAAGAGGCTTTTTTCCTGCCTGGTGTTAGGAATGCAGTGGGGAGCAGACAAAGCCTGAGAGCAGGTATTTGTTGAAAAGGATTGGCAGGTGCAGGGTGAGAAGAGGAGGGTCTCAGCTCTTTCGAGTTAACTCTTGTTCACCTGCTCACACTTCACCAGGCAGGATCTGCTTTGCTGTCTATGGGAGGAGGGGAGGGTTAGGGAGCCCTGGCCTGAGAGCAGAGCTGTGTGCTTGCGTATGTCTCTCCCTCGGCTCATATTTAGAGCTTGTGCATGAAACACAAGTGTCTCAGCTTGCACTATCCTTAGCTGAAGGTGCTGAGTTGCAGTGGATGCTCACAGCCCTGGGTAATGCATACTGGATGCTGCATCTGCAACTCCCAGCTCTGCCTGGAGCATCTTCTCCCCTGGCAGCAGGGCTGGAGGGGCTCTGGCAGAGCAAAAGGCAGCAGAGCGGGTGTCCCCAGCTGTGCCATGTCCTGCAGCCTCTCTCCAGACAGGAACTGGTGTCCCTGCAGGGTTTTCTGGCCAGGAGCAGCTGCTGTCGTGTTGTGTCAGCTAGATCACAGTGCTGGCTCTGCGTGTGCTGCTGTCTGGGGATCTTCAGCAGGAGCAAAACAGAAACCAGGCAGGATGAGGAGGCACAGGGAATTCCTGCTTAGGGCCTGATGCAGGGATGGTTATGGAAAAACACATGGTAGTTTGTCTGTGGAGCTTGGAGCTGTCACTGGTGTGTCTGAAAGCTGGATGGGCAGAACAGAGGGCTTGTCCACATGGACAAGAAGAGAGGTGGGATGTGGGGCTTCAAACTCCTCCTGGGGCACAGCTCAGTGGGGCTGTGCAGGCTTACTCAGAGCAGCACTTCTGAGCCAGAAAACTCCCTCAGAACTTCTCTCCCTTGTTTTTTTACCAAGCTCTGCTTTGTGACTTGCCTGCAGTAGTGTGTGTCACAAATTTGTTTGGGTGGGAAGGGACCTTTAGAGCTTATCTAGTCTAACCCCCGATTCCACTCTTGAGTTATGCTGAAAGTGGGGTGCAGGGAGATGGGTTGGGACCTTTGCTACTTGCTGGTGCAGATGTGGGCTGTTCTGGCTGATGCTAGCTACAGAAATATTTGTGATGCTTAATGGAAGGCAGCAAGAGCTACAGCCCTCACGGATGCTGTGTGACCTCAGCAACTTCCAGTGCTGCACTGTCCCTGATGGAGAGACCCTGGACTTGCCAATTCTGTCCTGCCCGGCTGTGAGCTTCCCCTTTCCTTGCATAATCCCTGATGTTGGTATCCCTGTCAGAAAACAAATTGGCTTCCTTTCATTAGCAAGTCGAGTGAGTTTTCTGGCAAATCTTAAAGCACACAGGCTGGCGCTGTGCCCTCTGCCTGGGGAGGCTTGTGGCTGCTTTCAGAGCAGGGGAGTGCTGGGGAGGCTTGTGTCGGCGGCTCCTGGGCTATTGTCAGGCAGAGCCCCGTGCTGGCATGGCCCTGGGGAGCGGCGATGAACTCCACCAGCAGCCCTTGCAGAAAGACCCTTTTATTTGCATCCAGCGAACACAAGTTTTTTCAGGGCAGGGCTGGCATGGGGCCAAGCATGTGAAAGTTGAAGGCTCAAAGCTGCCTGGAGAGTGAGAGGTTTAATAGCTTGCAGAAAGAGGATCACGTCTTTGGGCAGAGCCTGTGCTTGCTGGCAGCCAGCCAAGTAGGGGAAAGGTGGAGTGCTGCTCATGCTCTCCCGTGGCGCTGAGACTCCAAAATAATGGGGTTGGGTTGGGGCGGGAGAGGGGGAGGCAATGCAGGCAGCTCTAGGCATGCCCTGGCATCTCTGAGGATGGGTGTTTATACCAGGTTAGTGACCTCCCCTGTGTCATGGCTGGAAATCCTGTTGGGTGAACACAGAGCCTAAGGCAGATCCAGCCTTGTTGTCTTGCTTGGCTAAATAAAGGGGGAGGGAAAAGAAAACACAGGAACAGTCAGGAGGGCTGGTTCTGCTGATACTGTTCAGATGTGCAACATGAACTGGAACTAATAAGCATGTTCCTCAAACAAAAAGGTTGAGCAGAGGCTGTTCAAGCAGCTGCATTTCATTCAGCTGCTGGAGAGTCCCTGTGGCACCAGGGGAACAGGGATCAAGTGCAAGGAGTGCAGCCAGGGCCCAGAAATGAGAAACAGGCAGGGATGGAGTTGACTTGTGCATGCTGGGACCACTAAACATTTAGCTGGTACCATCCCACTGATGCTGGGAGATGCAGTGGGAGAGGAGGTGAGGAGCTTGGCAAGCCCAGTACCTTCCTGCCGTGGCAATATGAGCAGAGGCCTCTGGCTGGGGGCTTCTTTCCTCTGAGCCTGGTTTCTTCCCTGCCTGCATTTATGCAGAAAGTGGGGATATTTGGGATGCACTCAGCCCCTGCATTTCTGGGGGGCTCTGTGTGGTTTTGATCTTTGATGCACAATGCCTTCAATCCATCTGTCATGGGTTCAGGGTAGGGCTGGGGCACAGCTTGTCCTGTGGTGCACTGATGATGGCATCAGTCCTGTGCTGGCATTGCCCTGGGGGTGCCAGGAATGTGACCACCAGCTGTGCTGGCTGTGGCAGAGGGGCTGCCCCTGGTGAGGAAGGGAAATTTTGTGGAGGCGGGGGAAGTGAAGGAAGGCATATGTTGGAAATGGGTGAAAAGTGATGGCAGGTGTCACATTTCTTCCCCTGGGTCCCCCCTGACCTATCCTCCATTTGGGGCTCTGCTCTTCACCCCAGTGCTGTGTCAGGGCTCCCCAGCACCCAGTGAGGATGGGATGGGGTAATGCTATGCAGGGGCTGCTTTTGCTCTTGGCAGCTCAAAGGCCCTTTTTTTCTCCCTCCATCTGCCCCTAGGAAGCCCCTGACTGTTGGAGGAAGACCTTCTCCCTGCTGCTGCTCTGGATCATGGTGTCAGCCCTGACCCCAGGGCAGCTACTGCAAGGGGACCCCCACAGCCAGCACCCCAGCACAGCCCAGGGCTTGTCTTGAGGTTTCTTTTCTTGTCTGTCTCGGGGTCATGCTGGCAGCAGCTGTGAGCTGGGGTAGCCAGAGCTACAACCCATCTGCCCTGGCCTGGGGAGAACAGGCCCCCTTTGTCTGGAGGTGACTGGGGCACCTGTCCCTGCTGACAAAGAGCCCCTTGACTGCGCGGCAGCCTGGGGCTGAAGCCCTTGCACATCCTCCTGTGGCCTTTTGACTCGGGTGTTGTAACAGGTTCCCTGCGCCTCATCTCTCCTGAGTGCTGTGCGTGGTGGTTCCTGGATGGACTTTTATCAGTGCTGTTGAAATGGTGCTTTGCTGGCAGCTCTGGGCAAAGTCCCTGTGGGGTAGAAGGAGCAGTAGGAGCCCCTGGGGATGGAGGGGGTCAATCAGGGTGTGGTTTCACCCTGAGCAATCCCCTCCTGCAATGAGCTGGGGCTTCCAGAGTCCACCTCCCCCTTCTTTGCCTCAGTCACTGTATCTTGGAAAAAGGGTCACCCCAGCCTGGTGCTGTGCCTGCTTGTGACAGGTTGCCCAGCAGGATGTCTGGCTGGGGCCACCACAGTTGCTGGGAGAAAGAGGTCGTGTGCTGGATGCTCAGGTGCCTTCCTGATGTCAGGGCTTTGTCTTTCTTTCTGCCCCTGCGGCCCCTTGACCCTGCTTCAGCCTCGTGTGGGATGGGGATGCTTGGCTGTAGTGTTGCCCCTCCCCAAATGGGCTGCTCCTGCCTGTGGGTGGAGGGACCTGGGAAGCTCCTTGGTCCCTCCTCCATGGGGAGCCCTGCTCTCCAGCTGATGTCACTACAGCCTGGCCCAAAGCCTGGCTTCTGCCTTGGATGAAAGCCCAAGGAGCTCTGTTTGAATAAAAGGGAAGATGTGGGGTCACAGTGTTTAAAGATGCTGAAGTCAGGGGCCATTGTCCCCAGCACGTGTCCAGAGCTGCAGCCACTGCTGTGCACAGCAGGCCGGGCTTGTGGCCAGGGCTGCAAGTGCCGGGGCTGTGGTAGGAGCAACCTGCTGAGGAAGTGGGGTTTGTGGCCATCTCCTCAGTTGCTGTTTCCTTCCCCTTCAGAGCTCCCAGAGGGTTGTCACCAGCTCTTCCTGGCTGGGCAGCAAAGCAGTGGCGTTTTCCAGGTGCAGCCTGCGGGATCTCAGCCCTTCAAAGTCTACTGCGACATGACTGCAGGTAAAGCAGTGCAGTGTCCCGCAGCACTTGGCAGGGTGCTCTTGTCAATGGTAACCCCAAGTGACTGTGTTTTCCCTTCCCACAGAGGGTGGCTGGACAGTGATCCAGAGGCGCATGGATGGCTCCGTGGACTTTGACCAGCTGTGGGATGCCTACAGAAATGGCTTTGGAGACCTTCGTGGTAGGTGGATGATGGTGTCTATGTTCTCACTGCGGAATAAGGGAAGCTGAGCAAAAGTTATTCCCCTTGCTGGCTTCTGGAGCTCTCTGTGCTGGAGCACAGATGTGGGCTAAAGAGGGGGGGACACTGCTTGCAGAGCAGGGGTCCTTGATCTTCCTGATGTGTCCTGCAGGTGCCAGACAGTGATTCAAATGCTGCAGTGTCCTAGGTTGTCCCTGTTTGTCTTTGGAGCTTGCTTGTATCTCTGCTTTTCACAGCACGTTTGTGTCCCTGCAGCCAATGTCATGAGTCTTATTTCAGGTGACTTCTGGCTGGGTCTGGAGAAGATACATCATCTTGTCCAAGAAGGAAAATACAATCTCCTGATTGAGCTGGAAGACTGGGAGGGGAATTCCCAGGTGGTTCAGTTTGTCTTCAGTCTTGGTGGTGAGAGCACAGCCTATACACTCAACCTGATGGGGCCTCTGTCTGGAGAGCTGGAAAATGCCATTGGGGAATTCAGGCAACTGCCCTTCTCCACTCGGGATCGTGACCATGACCTTAAAGCTGACACAAACTGTGCCAAACACCTCTCAGGTCAGTCTGAGGTCTTCTACTCCAGTATGTTCATGTCCCTTTCAACCCTCCACTGTCTGGTGGTGGTCCAGTGGGACACAGACCCTGTGGCACTAGACCCCTTTGCTGTTCAGCCTGTCTTGTCCCCTACTTCTTTGGGACAACTACTTCTTTGGGAGGAACTGTGCAGGGAACCAGGAGAGAAGCTGAAGCTGGGAAGGCTTCATGATTCAGGTCTTGGCCCAAGCATCTGTCCTCATAACAGCTTTGCTGTCTGCCACTTTGCTTGGAACCTTTTCAAGCAGAGCAGAGGCCTCCCTCACCCTGGCTGCTGAAGGGTTGGAAAGGGTTTCTCACACAAGGAGGAGTAGCCTGGATTTGCAGATGCAGCCTGAAGCCATGTAGGATCTGTTAAAAGTTCCCCAGTGCACGAGACTCCTTCACTGTGCATGAGGTGCTCTTGTAAGATCCTGAAGCTCTGGAAAAGTGGAGGCGATGGGGGCATAGGCTGCCTTGAACCTGGGTTTTCTGTCTGGAATTTCTATGAGTTAAAATTGTCTCTTCATTGCCCTTATAGGTGGTTGGTGGTTCAGCACCTGTGGCCATGCCAACCTCAATGGGAAATACTTCCGCTCCATCCCCCGGCAGAGGCATGAGCGCAAGCAGGGCATCTTCTGGAAGACATGGAAGGGCAGGTACTACCCCCTGAAGTCAACCATCATGAAAATCCAACCTGCAGCACTGGAAGCAGAGCCCTAAATTTGCTACTTGAGACTTTCTCTGTGGAGCATGGACCTGAGCTCCGTCACTCAGTGTTTACAGAAAACAACCTCCCCTTCCTTGGTTAGAAGCCCTTTAGAGGCACAACACTGCTCCTCGCTAAAAGTAAAACAGCTCCATGTGGCCAAAACCCCTGGATAGGAGCTCCCAGAACCTGAAGAGGAGCCCCAGGAGGGAGATCCACCTCCAGAGCCTGCACAAGGGTCTTCTGACCTGCCACGTGCTGCTGCAGGATGTCCAAATCGTCTGGTGCTTTCTCTCCTTTCTTAACGTTTCTGTACTGTGTCGATGAGCTGGGCCTGGGGCATGTGGGGAATGTGAAGTGTCTCACTGCTCTGGACCACAGCACTGGATATGGAGCCTTGCTATATCCTGTCTGTCACTGTTTTTCCCAAATGATGTCCCACGTACCCTCCTGTGAGAGACCCTGGAGCCTCCTTCCTGTGTGGGGGCTGGGGGCAGTGAGCCTCAGGCAGATCCATCTGTGCAGCCCCTGTCCCTCTGAGGTACAGGGCTTGGTGGGAGGGCTGAGGGTGACCTGTGCACAAGAGGACCTCAGGTTCACTTGCCTTCCCTTTGAAGACCTGTATTTCTGGCTGTGCTGGAATTTACTGGGAGCTAGGAAACTGCTTCCAGCTCTAAGGTTGATGGGTGAGATCCTGCAGCAGGGTGCCTGAGGGGCCAGGTCCTGGGGAGCTGTGTCTGGAGCTCTGCCTGGAGCCTGCCAGTGCTGCTGGGGATGGGTAGGACGAGCAGTGGGACAGCACAGATACAGAGCAGTGACTGTCCCTGGGTGGGACCAGCCCTGCTGTCACTGTCACCCCCCCAGAAGTAGGGGCTGCCTTCTTCCGCCAGACACCTCATGCTTTGCAGAGTGACTGGACCTGTCCCACGTGTGTGTCCCGGTACTATGAGGCCACTACAGCAGGGTTTCTCTGCAAGAGCCACACCTCATCAGGTGTGTACCATGATGTATGGCATCACCTCTGCCTTTGGGGTGGTTGTCTGGGGAGAGGTGGCCAAAACAGGTCCCTGGAAACTTACAGGCCAAGCTGCATTCTTGGGGCTTCCCAAGCATCCTGCCCTATTGAAGTCATATTGACTACTGGGCTAGAGCTCCTAGCTGCTAAATACTGTACATAGTTGTTTGTAGGATGTTGGACCTTGTTGATGAATTCCCTGTTTCAATTTGTTTTCCTATTTAAATGCAGTGTTAATAACAATGTGGTGTAATTTATAAATGTTGATGCTGGAAAGGAAAGCAAGTGTAGTTTGTGTATTTTAAACGTTTTTTTGTACTAAAATATCTTTTCTGAAGATGTCTTTTTATTAAAACAAGCCTTTAAGTGTCCTGCCTGGATTATTTTCCTGATGGTTTACCTGTGGCAGGTGTGTGGGAGCATTGTGAGGACTCTGCATTTGAAAACTTCCTTTGTTGGAAGTGTGATCTGAGCACTCTGCTCCCTTCTGGCCTCCATTTTCAGCTGTAGCCTTATGGAGCTCTGAGATAAATTGCTGCTATAGGGCCCAGCAGCAAGTTTTAGTCTGCTTGAAGTTTATGGGCTCCTAAATTTCTTTTCTTCCTGGAAATTAGGCTGTGGGGCAGCAAGTTTACAAGTGCTGGTATGCTGGGTTTTCTTATTCCCTGATGGCAGACTGCTGCATCGCCTGCACGAGCAGCAGCTGAGGCTGAAGGGCCTAAAACCCCAGATATAAACAAAAGGCACTGGTGGACAAGCTTCAGAGCTTAAAGGTGTACCTCTGTTCTCAGTGGGACAAGCCTCCTCCATTGATCTTGTGACCCTAGGGAGCTCGGGTCTGTGTGAGTGGCAGGCAGCCAGATGCCCCCTGGTATCCCCTAATTGGAAGTGACCCGGCCCCCTCTGTATTCCCACTGGGTGATCCTGTATGCCCTGCCTCCCTCCGATACCTTTGATAACTCTGTGTAGACCAGAAGTGGACCCCTTCTTGTCCTGGACTCATTGGGGTAAAATAAACCCTCGATGCCTTGGACAGGAGGCCGCCTCTTCTCATTCATCTCTAGCGTCGCCTGAGCTGGCCGGCTCCGTGTGAGAGCGGCTGCGTGTGTTCTATCGCACGGGTGAGAGAGCTGCTTGCGAGGTGCCAAAGAAGCACCGCCGGGGGTTCCCTGGCTACGGGCACCCCCTGGGACAAGCAGCAGCTTCTCCATCGACCACCCACACGGCGACAGCAGACCTTTGCACTAAGGGGATATTCCTTGGAGGTGGCTGGAAAAGCCCATGCCAACTCTTTGAAAATGAGCAGAGGCTGAGGTCTGGATGATCCAGGCCCAACAAAGTCAGAGCTGATCGGAGCAAGCCTTGCTCAATAGCAGCCTTTTACCTGCTCATACGATGTGTGTAGTCATCTCCAAAAGCATTTATTGTAACTTCTGAGGCGGGTGATTATAGATGTAGGAATGAAATTGAGCTGGGGATGGAGCAGGGGCCTTTAAGGTGATGGGGGTGAATTCCAGCAATGCTCCTGATCCCATATATATTTTTTGTCCAGCTCCAATATACTAGAGCTGGAGAAAATCAAAGGTGCTTCTCTGGCTGGTCAAGGAAGAAAGAGAAAATCTGCTTGTTGTAGAAAGAAGAGATGAGACTGGTCTAGTCCCCTGAGCAGCTCTATAAATACCTGATGTACCTAAATGTGGCCCCAGCTCCCGCATCTATCCTGCTTCCCTGGGGGAAATCCCAAGGTTAATGATAGCCCCAAGCACAACTGTGCAAACAGCCCATTATACCCAGCTCTGTGCTCACTCCTGCATTCAGAAATGCATTTTTAATTTTCCCTTTGCTTAATTCAAAACTTGCTTAGTCCCTGAGTGCAGCAGCAGCTACTGGAGTGCATATTTTAGTCTGGATGCTAAAGTGATGAGACTGAGGTGGGATTTATGCATCAAATAGAAGCTGGTGAAGGAGCTCTTCTTCATTGCCAGTTTATTGGTTTTGGTTTTTTCTTCTTTTTTGTTTTTTTGGGTTTTTTTTTTTTGCAGACCAGGGGTTTGCTCCCCTGTGGTGCATTTGATCTACAGGAGCTGCCTGGTGCATGGTGCCAGCCAGTACCAGACACCATCCAGGGTTTGGTAAATTCCAACAGGACAAATGCTAAATGCCCTAAATCTTGCCTATCCTAGGGATCACAGCTTCTGCTTTCTTGTGTGTCTCAGTCTTGCCTGTTCTGCTGCATGCCACCCATGCCCCAGGGCCATCGGTGCCACACTGGAGCATGTGGCATCCTGGGGCCCTTTCAAGGTCCCTCTGCAGAAGAAGCCAGTTCTGACTCTCTGTTTTCGTCTGAAATCCTCCACCTCTTTCATTTTTAACAACCACTCCAACTGCAGTTCGTGGTAGCATCTGGGAGCTGCCACGGGGCTCCCTCCAGCGACAGCGACAGACTCAGCACGGTGCTGCCGGAGCACAGGCGTCCTCCAGGTACCGAATGCTGCTGCTCCCAAAACCAGCCGTGGTTCCTGCAGGGGACGGGACCTGCTGTGCCAGCAGCTCCTGGTGGGACGAGCCACGGGACACTTCAGGATCCCCCAGCAAAACCCCAGTGAGGGCTGGTGTAAGGGCTGCTTCTCAAGGTGGGGATGGGGTAAGACCAAAGGCTCCGGGGTCTGGACGTGGCGGGATGGAGCTTTTGGGGCCAGCAGCACTGTGGGATAGGCTGGGGCTGTGCTCCAGTGGGTGGCACGGAGCTGGCACGCCCCTCAATGCCGAGCTTGGAGCCGTCAGTAGAAGCAGATTGACCTGGGATTCTCACAGAGCATCATTAGATCAAGATGAAGTTGTGCATCAGGCACCAACATCTCAACCCAGCTGTGTTTGTGGCCCCAAAAGGTGAGGATAGGCTCAGCCTGCTGCACAGAATTCCCTTTGAACAGTAACAACAACCATTGGGAGACATGACAGCAGGGCCTCAAGCTCTTTTTCATTCAACATGGAATCCAAACTACTCTTTGGCAGAAAGGGAAGGTGTTTGTGTGTACACAGAGCTGCGCTAGCTCGGATGGGCAGGCTGAACTCCTGCATCCACGGCACCAACGTGCTGGAGTGAATAAGCCAGAGGCATCACCTGAGCCCCCACCACCACCACCATAGCACCACAGCAGTGGTACAAAACCAAAAAAAGGCAAATTGGCAAATCCCCACTGAGAACAGAAACCTGCCACACAGCCAAAGAACAGCAAACTGAAAGCAAGAGAAAAGTTCCCCACCCACCAACACTCTCCAGGCACCCCCAGCCCAGCATTCGGCCTCACCAGCATTAGCAAGGGTCACACTTTCAAAGTCATCCCCTGGCTCCCAATGCCTCTGTGTGCCTGGCAGACACAGGGGTGCCAGGACTCTCCCAGTCCTCCCAGTAGCTTCAGCTCTTCTGCTGGAGCTCAGCAGCACTGAGCACAAATTCAGTTTCTTGTGGATGTGCCTGGCACAGCTTTGCACTTGCACCCTTACCAGGAACACCTCTCAAGCAGAGTGTTCTGGGGTGGCTCCTTGAGGGTGCTCACAGACTTCCAGGGGTTCAGATCCCACTAAAGGGGTGGGAAGGGGAAATCCTGGCTCAAGCATCCCAGGCAGGTGGCTGTGTCTCTGGGACACTGCAGGGGTTGAGGCTCTCAGGACAAGCTCCAGCATCTTAGGTGACCATTTTGAGCAGGTTTTTATCATGTTAGAAAAAGAAGCAGATGACATAGACCCGACAGCTCTTCAGGGTGTGGGCCCCAGCAGAGTTTAACAAAATATTTGGGGCTAGCAGGACCCCCGCTGGCTGTTGAGGAGCACAGGCAGTGCAGGTGGCTCAGCGCGCAGCTGCAGGGAGAGCTGCAGGGTGTGCTCGGGGTGTGTGGAGAGTCGGGGGGGGTCCTCTGGGGTCACTGGAGCTGCTGCTGTGAAGGGGCTTCGGTCCTAGCAGTGCCAGTCTGGGGCAGTGCCAGTGGGACGCCCAGAGTGGCATCAGACCGGTCGGACAGGAAAGTTTTCTTAATAGTTCGTCGATGCAGGTGAGACCCACAGGCCACCACCTTTGGAGTCTTCCTTCTCCAAGCACCCAAATGCTGCTACCAGGTGAGTTCACCTGCCTCTTTGGAGCAGGGAGGAGCCTGAGCGTGGCTGTTCAAATTCCCTGAGGACATTCAATATAAATGCTATGGGTGGACCTGGGCCCCTCTGTTGGGCCTCATTTTGTTCAGATTTGGTGGCTCTCCTGCGGGGGGTGGAGCCCCGCGGGAGGCACACGCAGAAGGGGGTAAAGTATATTTTTTTAGCATGTAAAACGGTGGTTCAAGTCCTTCTTCGTGCTTGAAAAGGCGGGAACAAGCCCCGGCATAGAAAAGAAGCCGCCCTCGGCCGAGGCTGTGCGGAACAAGCGTGGGCTGTGCCCGGAGCGGTGCCCGCGGGGAGCTGCCGAGCGCAGCGGTTCCCGTTCCCCGCGGGCGATCTGCGGTCCGGGCAGCGCCGGCAGCGGGAGCGGCGCGGGAGAGGCCGGAGCCGTGCCCGCAGCGGGCTCCGAGCGGACAGCTCTGCCCGGCCGTGGCCGTGCCGGGGCTGCGGCTGCTCAGGGGGCTGGGCTGAGCTGGGCTCGGAGGAAGAAGGCTGAGGGAGAGTGGTTGAAGCGTTTTAAAAGACACAGTGGGAACCTGTTAAAAATCGTGTGCTAGAAACAGTCTTTAACGTTTGGTGATTCCTTCAAGACATTTAATCTAAGAGTTGATTTAAATTTTTTTTGTGGGCTTCTGGAAAGCTTTCGTTTCAGCTCCCGGGAGGGCCGTGTCTCTGGGGCACAAACATCCGCGGAGGGAGCTGCTCCCTCGGGGTCTCTGTGCACACGGAGCCTCCTGACACAGGGGGATTCGGGGAGATCTGCATCCAGAGGCACCTCAGCTTCAAAATGTGTGCTGCTTGTGTCCGTTTTCCTGGAAAACTTATATTTTTTTTTGTGAATTCAGATTTAGTTGTAACTATATGAATGGACTGTTGGGGTGTAAACTAGAAATACCATGGAGCATGTTCTCCAGGTGTGTGTCAGCTCAAACACCGCTTTATTTTTGTATGTATATGAGATTCCCTGTAGACATGCACTTGCTTATAATGTTGCTATTTTTGTATATATTTCTAAAAGAATATTTATAAAAGCACTTTTTTCTGCATGTACATTTATATTAGGTGAAGGGATGGTAAATATACAAATAAGATTTGAAGACTTCCCCCAGAATAAGGGGAACTGTTGTAGCTGTTCTTGAAGATCTGCTATGTTCTATTCATGAAGGGAGGGCATCACCTGTGGCTGGGACTAGTGGCATGCACAAAGCAGCAGGAAACCTTCTTACACTAATATTATTTCTATTAACTTGGGAAGACTTCCTTTTTCTTCCAGGAGGATGATGGGCAAAACGTCCTGCCTGAGCAGGAAACTGGTTCCATTGCCTAATGCTTTGTATTGCCTCTTCAGTGAAAAGGAAAGGAAAAGGCTTTTGCTACTGAAAAAGAAGTTATATATACATATATATGTGTGTGTGTGCACATGGGCATAAAGAAATGGCCACTGGAGTGGTAACACAGAAAGTGGGACCCCGCCAGAGACTGGTCACACATTCCTCAGTTCATCTGGATCCAGTTGCAGCAGCAGCACCAGCCTGTCATAAATTGGTGGCGGCAGCAGCAACAATGTTAGAGAAAAGCCACCCCCTTACCCTGGGTCATGCTGCAACAGTCCATGTTCCACATGAGGTGGAGATACTGTTGGAACAGTGTCCAACCCCAGCTCTATCACAACAACAAACATCCTCCTAACAGCAGATACTCTTAAAAAGATGCAATGCCTTGAATCCAGTGAGCCGAATGCCTCTACCTGACGATGGAGAAGCACATCTCCAGTCTGAGCAAGGGATGCAGATTTCCATTAACTGATGTTCCCTCACATAACATAGATCTAGTTCTGTGCTCATCCTGCTACCTGCAAGGACAGTGATGGTCTGGGTAGACCATCCATGGGGATGCCAGGGACAGGTAACAGAAGCAGAACTGCTCCCAGCAAGGAGGAGCACACAGGGAGCAGCCTTGGCTCATGCTGCACATCTGGGAAGAGGGAAATGGGTTAACAGCTATACATTTGATACTTGATATGCTTTTGGTGTTTGTCATGCAGCAGGAATGTTATGGAAATAGCAGGGATTTTTCACATCAGCAGGACAGAGAGTATGCAATGGAAAGGAAATAAGCAATTGGCTAGAAGCAGTATAATTCCCTGCAGAAATTGCTGTAGTACCTTGTCCAGCCCACACTAGAGGCATTACAGGGCTTGGCAGAGGCAATGCCCCAGGTGATGCAGCTGTGAAGGCACAGCCAGGCAGCCTCTGTGATGATGTGCCACTGTGACTCTATCTAATGGTTGTCCAGAGTGAAAGGCCCAATTTGACAGAATTTCAAACTATATATGAGAAGGACAGCTCAACAGAAGGAAAGAGATGATGGGAAAAGTGGGAGGCAACTCAAAATGATGATGGAATATGATCAGCTGGAGAAAAACTGGTCTGCCAAAGAAATGTTTAGTTACTGTGGTGGGATGGTTTCAGGGTAAAGCCTATGGAGGGACAAAAAGTGTGGGCAGCTCCAGGAATTTAGGCTGCTGCAAAATGAATTAGTAATAGCTGCCCAGCTTGCCCAAAGTTCTCATGTAACAGGGCAAGCTCAGAGGTAGGAGGGTTACCATGGGCCTGCTTCCCTTTCCAGTGGCTGCACAGAGACTACAGACACTTCACCTCCAGCTGGGGACAAGTGTTTGCTGGTGATGGTAGATCAGCTGCCAGGCTGGGCAGGAGCCTTTCCAACATGAAGGGCCAACATGACACAGGAGGAGTAGTAAGTGCCTGCTAAAGGAAGTTATACCGGATATTCAGGGTTCCAGAGCTTATTGAAACAGACAGAGGTGCTCATTTTACAGCAAATATAATCCATCAGCTGTACAAGTCTTTAAGGGAGAGAGAGGAAATTACATATACCACATCACTCACAGTCTTCAGGAGAAGTAGAGAGAATGAATAGAACACTAAAAGAAAAGATAGTGAAAATATGCATGTACACTAATCTGAAATGGCCAGAAGCCTTAAATTTGGCTCTGTGGGATGTCCAGAATACTCCATGATAAGCCGTAGGGCTGACATGAGCAGAAATTCTCTTTGAAAGGCACTTAGCTATGCCAGGATCTTATATCCCAGCTATGGCCAGCTTATTGGATGGAGATCGACCCAGTGTGCCCTATATATGCAGAAAGAGTTCAAAGAACAAAGGATGCTCAGTGTTATCAACTCAACCCCCTGAAATACAGGTACATGATATACAGCCTGGAGATGGAATGTTAAATAAGGTATTCTGTAGAAAATCCAAATTAGGACCTAGTTAGGAGGGGTCATGTGCTGTTTTACTATTTTGCTGTTAAAGTTATAGGTAAGAAAAATTGGATACACTATTCTCACATCAACCAAACAGTGGATGATCTGTTCAATTATTTTCACTAGTGCTGACCAGTGATCAGTGTTGGGCCCAGTCCTGTTCAGTATCTTTATTGATGATCTGGATAAGGGGATTGAGTCCACCCTGAGTAAATTCATGGATGACGCCAAGATGAGTGGGAGTGTTGATCTGCTGGAGGGTAGGAAGGCCTTGCATAGGGATCTGCACGGGCTGGATTGATGGGCCAAGACCAACAGCATGAGGCTCAAAAAGACCAATTCCCACGTCCTACACTTTGGCCACAATAATCCCCTGCAGCAATGCAGGTTTGGGGTAGAGTGGCTGGAAAGCTCCCAGCAGAGAAGGGCCTGGGGGTGCTGGTCAACAGTGGCTGAACATGAGCCCAGGAGTGTTCAGGCCAAGAAGGCCAATGGCACCTGGCCTGTACCAGCCATAGTGTAGCCAGCAGGACCAGGCAGGTGATTCTTCTCCTGAACTTAGCACTGGTGAGGCAACACTTTGAGTCCTATGTGCAGTTCTGGGCCACTCAATTCAGGAAGGACAGTTTGGTGCTGAGTGAGTCCAGAGAAGAGCAATGAAGCTGGTGAAGGATCTGGATCAGGTGTCCGATGAGGAGAAGCTGAGGGAACTGGGGGGGGCTCAGCCTGGAGAAAAAGAGGCTCGGAGGGGGACCTTCTCGCTTTCCACAACTCCCTGACAACATGGTGGAACCAGGTGGGAGTTGGGCTTTTCTCCCTGGCAGCCAGCGACAGGACAAGAGGACATAGTCTCAAGCTGCAGTAGGGGAGGTTTATGTTGGATGTTAGGAAGAATTTATTCACAGAAAAGGTGATTAGACACTGGAATGGGCTGTCCAGGGAGGTGTTGGAGTCACTGTTCCTGAAGGAGTTTAAGAAAAGACTGGATGTGGCACTCAGTGCTCTGGTCTAGTGGACAAGGTGGTGCTCAATCATAGGTTGGACTTGATGGTCTCAGAGGTCTTTTTCAGCCTTAATGATTCTGTGATTCTGTGATCAACTGGTTGGTAAATAACTGACTACTGAGAATCCTTTGTGATTTTGTGTTGGTAATCTTTTAAGTATTTGTGTTCAAGAGTCTATGCTGTACTTCACCCTGTTGGCCTTAATTCTCTTACGTTTTTTACTTGTGATAATGTTGTATATAAGGGAGTACTCAAATGCCTTGGAAGATTTTTCTTTTTCCTTTCAATGTATTAGCAGGTGTGCTCCACTAAAACAAAAGGAGGGCTGTTGTGGAATGCTCCAGTGCCCAGCTCAGGGAGCTGCAGCACAAGCTGCAGGTTGTGCTCAGAGCGGGGGGAATGGCCAGAGTCCCCAGCAAGGGGCTGGGACCTGGCACTGACCCTTTGCCTGACCAAGGGCTTGGGGCCCTAGGAAGCCAGATGAGGGGTTGCCAGTCACCCTGGGACTCTGCAGGAGCCAGGAACAGGAGCCGGGCTAAACATCAGCATCAGGATGGGCACAGCCCATGGGGGCTTTGTCCAGGGTCCCTCCCCAGGGGCACCAGCTCGGGCTGTTCTGTGTCATTGCACCACAAAGGAGCTGGAGTCTGGGACTGTGCTATGGGAAACCTGGGGCCGAGCCGGTGAGAGGAGCTGGTCTGACTGGGAGAGTGTGGGATGTGCGGGGACTCACACGGGGCCTGTGGGGTCACTGGAGTCACTGCTGCAAAGGGGCTTTGATCCCAGTGGTGCCAGTCTGGGGCGGTGCCAGTGGGATCGCCAGAGTGGCATCGGACCAGTCTGACAGGGGAGTTTCCTTCCCAGTTTGTTGACCCAGGTGGGACCTCAGGCCACTGCCCTGGAAACTTGATGGTCTGTGGCAAATTTGAGGACATGTGGACTTTAGTGACATCAGTGACACATCAGTGACACACATCTGGTTTTGGTGACATGACACTGATTCTCCAGTGCAAAAGATACCACGAACAGGGGGGACTCCTGGATGTGAAGAACGTGGGGACTGTGGGCTCGCGCTTCACCCCACGTTGCCCCAGGACAGCATCCTTCTTCTAACACCAAGTCATCATCTCCACTCCCTGCAGCCCATGTTAAAACCCTATCCTAGGGGATTTTGGAGCTGGACGGTGTCTTGGTTTGAAAAGACAGGAGTCTGCTAAGGAAGGCAGGAGCCTCCCTTGGAAGAGAAAATGCACTCCCCTTCCCTCTGAAATTAATATAATTCTGAAATTAAGGAGCTCTTAGGCAATGATATGAGAAAAAAGAATAACAGCTCTTTATTAATATAAATAACAACGGTACCCACTGACAGAGTCAGAATACAACCTGACACCCTGTTCAGAGTGGTGGTAGCAGTCCAGATGAAATGGTCCTCTGAAGCGCTGATCAGGTAGAAGGAAAGATCCTGATGGTCCAGTGAAAAGCTCTTGTCCTCTGGAAAATCCAGGAGCAGGAGCTAGCTGTAGTGTCCCAGAGTCCACCTTATATTCAGGTGGGAATGCTTGGCTCCTCCCCCCTGGGTGGAGCCTCTTACAATGGGATGAGATGACTCATGAGTCATGTGGTGAGTTCTTAATGGCCCATTAGCAGAGATAATGGGCCCCCGATAGCAGGAGATAACAGTGCCTCAGGCTGTGGAGATGGTGATAGAATAAACCTATTTTTAACCTAGGACAGACGGCACTCACAATGGTACCACCACCATGTATTGCTCTTTAAAACTTATGGCAAGAACTCCCAGGCATTAGAAGAAGAAAAGAAGAAAGTGATTTCCATCCAAACTGATAAAAAATAGCTTTGGTGGTTTTCTAGGCCTTCCTCCATTAGTGTTCAGGTCAGAACCAATAAAGTTACTTGTAATAATGAAAATAAGATGTTTTATTTCTACTATGCAGAGCTAATCAAGGGAAGCAAAGGCCTCCTTTGGATATCAGCAAGGAGCCACTCTCCTCTCCTTCCTGTCACACAGCCACTCTCTGGTTGCAGCATTATCAGCTGTGGGAAACTCAGCATGGGATAATAGCCCTTCCTAGGAGATTCTGCATCCAACATTTTCCAGCTTTGTTACTCCTGATGCTATTTAAGTGTTCATCACTGGATGCTCAACACCCCTGGGTGTGCTCTAGTCATCACCCATGTCCTAGGTTAAAAATAGGTTTATTCTATTACCACCTCCACAACCGTTAAAACAGCTGGGGCACTGTTATCTCCTGCTATCCGGGGGCCCATTGTCTCTGCTAATGGGCCATTAAGAACCCACCACATGACTCATGAGTCATCTCATCCCATTGTTAGAGGCTCCGCCCAGGGGGGAGGAGCCAAGCATTCCCACCTGAATATAAGCTAGACTCTGGGACGCTACAGTAGCTCCGGCCCACTGGATTTTCCAGAGGACAAGAGCTTTTCACTGGACCATCAGGACCTTTCTTTCTACCCGATCAGCGCTTCAGAGAACCATTTCATCTGGACAGCTACCACCACCCTGAACAGGGTGTCAGGTTGTATTCTGACTCTGTCAGTGGGTACCATTGATGTTTATATTAATAAAGAACTGTTATTCTTTTTTCTCATATCATTGCCTAAAAGCTCCTTAATTTCAGAATTATATTAATTCGGAGGGAAGGGGAGTGCATTTCCTCTTCCAAGGGAGGCTCTTTCTTTAGCAGACTCCTGTCTTTTCAAACCAAGACAACCCACCAGGGCATTTCATTGGGGTCCTGTAGGAACCGGAACAGCATCAACAGGAGAAAGTGGTAACACCTTCCTGTAGATCCTGGTGTTAAAACTCCCTTTGGCATGGGAAGGATTAAAAGTCTGATGCTCCATGCTGCATGTGAGCACCAAAACCCCTAAGAAAAGATTCCCTCCCCACTCCCTCAGCAATCACTGCCTGTCACAGAGGAACAACTGGCCCAACCCATTGCTGGGCCGGAGCTGCATCCTTCCTAGACTGCAGGTTCCATGACTTTCTGTCTTTCCTTCCCTGCTGCTTCTGTTGCCTGATATGCAACAGGGGTACCTAGATACCTTGGCAGTGGGATTGATTGTGCTTGCAGCATGTTGGTTCTGAAAGGAATAAGAAGGAGGTGTCTTTACAAACAAACTGTGGGCCTGATGGTAGATAAGGCCAGATAGGGAGAGGTGAAAGAGGCAATGGGGGGAATCATAAATTCCATAGAAATTCCACTAATTGACACAGACTGTTACTCACTCAAGACTGTGCTAAATCCCTGGATTTAGAGAAAAAGAACAGAGACACAAGGAAAAAGAAAAACAGGGGGCGAGGGGTATGCATTAGAAGGGGGTCTTAGATATTAGGCGTTTCAGGAAGTCTGTACCTCTCAAGTACCTCAGCCAATGGGAAAAGAGAGAGGGACATGCGGCTGGGAAATTAGGATAAAAAGGAGGCTGCGTCCCCTAAAAATTTGAGAGACCCCAGGGGAAATGCCCCATGGCCTCTCCCTTTATTCGAATAAAGTTAGAGAACTCCTCTGTCTCCTTTTTGGACATAAACCTCTGGTATTTGTGGATTAATTTTCCTAACAGTTC
This sequence comes from Melanocharis versteri, assembly GCA_013397845.1. NCBI lineage: Eukaryota > Metazoa > Chordata > Aves > Passeriformes > Melanocharitidae > Melanocharis > Melanocharis versteri. Next base: position 201,499 of record VZTG01009767.1, on the reverse strand, counting down.
TCTCGCATTCTCAGAGTCTGGGTCATTGACAGCCTGGCTGTCACCGAGCTGGACACCCTGCCAAGCTGTCAGACTGGCTGCTGCCTCTTTGTCTGCCCCCACTAATTTATTAGCACTTGTTTTTGGAAATGGGACCCCTTAGGCACCATGATCCTGCCTGTCCAAGATGTTCACGTGTCTGAGGGAAGCTGAGGGCAGCTCAGTGCCACAGAGCCTGGAGGGTCTGAGTCATCTGTCCCCACCCCAGCATCGCTCCCACTTCTAAGCATCTCCTAAGGCCAGCAAAAATAAGTCCAAAGCCAACTTTTCCTTCACCGTTGTCTCAGTCTTGCTGCTGCTCCCTCTGTGATACTGCAGACCCACCATAATCCTTTAGCTGGATAAACACTCCTCCAGGGAAGAAGTAGGGCATATCTGTCGTGATGAGCACAGCCCAGAAACAGAGAAATGTGCGATGAGCAGAGCCACTTCCTTGCACATCACAGAGGGAAGGAGGGAGTCGGCAGTTTGCCGGCCAGGGTTTGTCCAACCACAACCAAAGGTGTCAGTGACGGGACGCAAGTGTGCACAGGTTGTGTGGGGTCGCAAGGAAGGCGCCACCACGGCAGCAGGGACACCCTTGGGCTCCTGAGAGTGGCTCCATGAGGCTAGTCCTGCAGCCTGGACAGCGTTCCCAGGATGAGTTGCTGCAACTCTGCTGCCGGAAATGTGAAAGATGTGCCACCTGGAGCCCACAAAGCCGAGGTGAAGGATGTCCCGCCGTCACTGCCCGAATGGCCACGCGGCCTCTGGCTGCGGTCACTACTCCGCTCAGGAAACTGCCTAGAGCCGTGCCAGGAAAAAAAAGGGGAAATGTTTTCCTTGAACAATTATGTCACCGTGAGGGCATGTTTTTGCCAGAATAGTCTCTTCAGCTGGTGTTTAGCAGGAAGGCGGGGCGGGGAGCAGCCTGAGGGGGAAGCAAGGG
>VZTG01009767.1:181652-200101 GCA_013397845.1 Melanocharis versteri | reverse complement strand
GGTGTCGAGCTGGAGCTGAAAAACTATTATCTTCGGTGGAGGCTCCTTCGCAGGTCCCCGCTGAGCACCGGTACCGGGAGCCTGGGACCGTAGCGGTGTTAATTTGGTTATGCTGATGGGTGTTTTGCCGCGCCTGCCCCTTCCTGTGACATGTCGGGTTGTCCAGGGCTTTGTGACGGCTCAGTGCTTCTCCTCATGCACTGGCTTCGGGGGGATCATCGCCGTGGGTGTCATCCCGTGGGATGTCTTCGGGGTTTCTGTCCCGTGGGATGTCTCCTCAGGCCGGGCTCCTGCCTGTTCAGAGGCTCAAGCTGACCAATTCCCGGAGCAGCCCACAGCTCTGCCTTTGAGGCCCGAGGAGCAGTGCAGGTGGGTGTAGCACCTTCATCTTTGGTCTCCCAGCCTGTTTTGCACCAGATCTAGTGTTGGTAAAGTGGCTGAAACCTGATTTTCATCCCAAGGGTTCACTCGTGGGAAGGGCAGTGCTAACAGTGCCGTTGGTGGTCTGTGAAGGCTCTGGGGGTCACTTGCTGCCGTGGCAATTTCCTAGGCGTTTGATGTCTCGGGATGCAGTCTTTGTACCTGGACACTCACAAGGGCAGCACACACAAACTTGTGGGCCTAAGGAAAGAACAATTATTCATCTGTGGGAAATATTTTATAGATGTATTTGCCTATTTGCTTTATTTGTTTTACAGTGGGTTGAATCTTGAACACAATGGGGGAAAAAACCCCTTATTTCTTTTCTGCCTATAAAGCAGAAGACCAGCCTGTAAAAATATGCTAAACTGTCTGAGTCTAAAGTAGTTTCCTTCTGAAGTCGTTCCACCGTCTGTTTCCCAGGTGGTTTAATAGCCAGGAACTTGAAAGCCTAAAGATTGTACTTATTTTTCTCTTTCTCTGAGTAGTCAATTAGGTAGGGAGAACTGCATTCATCTTTCAAAAATACTTGCTTTGAAATACCTTTTTAATGTGATCTGGAGAGAGACTCAACCTGAAGCCATTTGGTCAGGATCTGTGCTGTGATGATGCTGGCACACTTTGTAGCACTTAATAAAAAAAGGGGTGAGAGAATTGTCCTTTTCTGTGCATATTTTGAGAGGGGTCATTGTGTGGATTTTTTAAAAAATAAAAGTAGATAGAGAAGGGGTTTTTTGTGAGTTTGATTATTTATCTTTTCCTTCCTTTGAGGCTTTTTGGGACAAGACAAAAAATAATATAAATGGGACCAAGTGGGATGAGGGCTCTGCTGTGGGATCAACTCCCCTTCCTTTTCTTTCTGCTTCCTCCAGTAGTGGAATTAATAAGGACAATTGCCGTAATGATGTCTAGGACTTTGGTTGGCTTGTGGTTTAGCCCCTTCTTAGCTACACAAACGGCTTTTCAGCTCTCTTCTGTCAGTCTATGTAGTAGTCAGAGGTAGAAATAATGATGTAGGAGGATCTCAGTCTGGGAAAGTTTATTTTTATTAAATTTAAGGCTTGACTGTTTCCCCTGCCGCCTATTTCCAAAGGACAGCATGTGGCAGGCAATGACTAACTTAAGGTTTGGGAGCGCTCTGGGGATGTGAGTGATTATGGTCAAAGCTGCACTGCTGAACTAGTGCTTCTTTGTTCCAATTTCCCTTTTCTTCTATGTGCATCCTAACAGAACTGCTTGTTTTATTGACCACAACAAGGTATTATTTGTTACCAAAGTGCCCGAGCCAGCCTTTGGGGGAAGGAGCCAAACTGTGTGTGCAGGGCTGTGTGAGGTAGTGAGGCTGTGAAGAGCCTGTAGTTGTGTTCGGTGATGTGACCCAAGCAAAGCCAGCAGTTCAGGCCTCTGTTCCCAGTTAGTTTTGTACTGAGGATGGTGAAAAAGCAGGGACTTTTCAGGATGAGTTTTGAATGCGTTGATCTGGAATTGAATTCGTGACTTTTGAAGAGCTGTTAAGAATGTTGGAAGCCTTGTACCTATTAAAATGTGATCTGCACATTAATTTTGCTGTCAAGAAGATTAGCTATTATCAGTGTTTATTTTAAAAATTAAATCTGAGGTTGTGCAGATATGTGCCGGCTCATGAAAAAGGCAGGGAAAAGCCTGGGAAAAAAGCCATAGGGAAAAAGAGCTTTCTTTCACCTTTGTGGGAATTTAGACTGCTCTGATTAGTCTTCGCTTAGCAAAGGCTGTGGTTATTAAAAACAAATGCGTATCCTGTTAGTCACCAATATCTGGCAACCTTATGTACTTTAGATTTGTCACATACTCTGGTTAGATGGTCTCTGCTAGAGGGAGTCTTAATTGCTCAAAAGTATATATATTTTTTCCAGATTAATAAATTAGTGTGTTTACAATTCTGTCATAAACTTGATATATTTATTTTTTCGTTTCTTACCAATGATGTATGGCACTGGAATTTTAATTCTGACTTTGGCTTGTTTTGTACAAGGATCTCAACATTCAGGGCAGTTGTTGGGGGTGGGATTGTGTTGTAGTTCTGGATGTTGTAGACACAGGAAGCAGAGTGAGAGTGGTGACTGATTTGATGGATGGGTAATGTGGTGGTGATGGATAACCCACACAGTGGCAGGGGGTGCTGGAGGAGAGAGAAAATCAGGAAAGACTGAAAGAGCAGGATTCAGGAAAACAGAGCACTACACAAGGCTTGTCTGTGTGCTTAGAGCCATCTGAATATGACTGGTGCTGGTTATTGGTTCATGTCACTTCCAAGATGAAACCAGTGCATCTTTCCATCACCAGTGTGGCCCTTAGGGGCATTTGGAGAGTGATTTCCTCAGTTCTTGGTGAGATATGTTTAGGGAGTATCAGACTCCTAAGCTGTCATTTGGAACTTTTTTTTCTACTCTGTCATGACTTCTGAACTTGAACAAGCAATACTGTGTGGTGGCCTGTTACCAAATTTAGAAACTTTCTCAAGATTTAATCACTTAGTCCAGAATGTTGAAGGTACCTTCTTACTCAGCTCCCATAGGAAATAAGTTTGTGGCTTCTGTCTGCATGTGGGGCCCCCAGTCTTGGCATCTTTCTCCTGAAAGTGAAAATGCTTTTTTAGTGCTCAGGATTGAGTATTAATAAGAAGCACTTGGAAACTCAAGGGTAGAATGCTCTTTATTGAATTGGGATCTAGTTGCCTTCCTTTAACTTCTGAAAAATGGTCTCCTAGAAGCTCTGCTGGAATGTGGGGCAGCCCGGTGAAGGGAGCCTGTGAATAACCAGCCAAAGGAGCACGGTACCCCTGGAATTTTCTTCCAGTGACAGATGGAGTTAATGACCTGTGAGCTGTTTGCATGGTTTATGCCCAAAACTGATGCTTTTAAAATGCCAGAGCGTGGGAGATGGCTAGAACGTGGAAAGGCTGTGCTTTCTCCAGCTGCAAAGTCACGGGAAGATAACTCCCTTCAGAAACAGTTGGAAGCCTCAGAGGTCTTCCAATCTGGTCTAGCTTGTGTGGAGGATATTCTTACTTTTGGTTATGGTCAGAGCTTTGCTGTAGGACAGAGCCTACTCCAGCCAGCAGGTCCCTGTGCAAGATGGGTGACCTCAGCCTGTTCTTGGAAGGTCCTATGGAATTAGTGATGAAAAACTTGTTTCTCTGGAAAATAAAGCTAACAAAATCCTAGAGTTAGAACTTGTAATAAAATCTTTTTTTATCTATCTGTTCTCATACCCTAAAAATGGGTTAAGCAGTTTGCCAGGGAAGGCAGAGCACTGTGAGGGGAGCTGGTTTAAGTTCTCCCGGGTGGGGAGTTGTGGTGCCTCGCCACGATGTACTGGCTGCCCGTTCCTGCCTCTGTTATGTTTTGCCTGTTCAGCTGTGCTAGCACAATTGTCTGTCTGTGCTGTCAGGCAGATGAGATGCTGGGGGGGCTCTCTGGAGCGTTTCAAAAACCCCTGTGTGCAGCTTGGGAGCTGTCGCAGCAGAGAGCCAGGGTCCTGCAGCAGCCTGAGAATGTGCTCGAGGGGCGGGGTGGCAGTGAGCTGGAGCCTGAGCTGCATCCTCAAACGATGGCCTGAGCAGAGAAAAGCTGTAGCAGCACCAGAAGACAAGTATGATCCTTGGCCCTGGGAGAACACTGATGAGCTCATTCTGGAAGTGCGCAATGAGAAGATTCTTCTGTAGCTTTTGGGGGGATATTGGTAATGTTTTTTGCCTATGTCTGCTTTTCTGTAGGAAAAACAGACCGTATGAATAAGATCAGCAAATCTGTACTTAGAACTGGAGTAGGAAATATTCCCAAGGTTAAAGAAGCTCACAGAGGCTGGCTGCCTTCCTTCCATTTGCTTGAGCCAGGACACTTGAATTCCAAAGGGTATGTGATACAGTGTTTGCGAAAGGAAGGGAGCATGGCTCAGCTGTTCCAGCTTTGTTTCTCTAAGTTGTTTCTTGCTCTCATTGATAAGCCAAAAAGTAGAGGGAACCTGCTGCCAGAAGATGTACTTTTGTTTTCACAATTCCTTTCAGGAAAGCTGGGTTTTGTGTGCTGAAGATCTCTCTGCACTTACATTTTTCTGTTATCATGGCAACTCCATGGGTGGAGGCAGAGGTTTCTAGTTCATCTCTTACTTCTCATGCAGTCTACTACAACTTGTTTTGCTGGGCGAAGTTCTGCTTTGCTTTGTATCTTTTTCGTAGTATCAAATATCTCCTGTTTTCCCCTTTCTGTGGTGAACATATTTATGAATTAAATTATTGAAATAAAACACCCCATATGACTCCAAGAGGGACTGCAAATAATTTTTTATTTACCGTGTTTTTGGTTTTTTAATAAAAATAGAGTACACTTATACTGTACCAAGGCTTTTGTTGGGCAGACAGGTGGCCTGTTGCCATGTTCTTGCCTGTAGTGTTTCTTAAAATGTGGGTTGCAGCCTTCCTGTGCCAAAGGTCGAGGGTGTGAGGGGCATCTCTTTACCTCAGTGTGCTGCAGTGGCTGGGGCCTCCAAAGCATTCTTTGACTTTGATAGTCCTTGTAGCAATTTCTCATTTTCACCTCTGATGACTGGGAAGCTACTCACCACAAAACAGCTTGGGGCTCTTCTGGGGTTGAAGGAGCAAGCTGTGTGTAGTAAAGACTGAGGTGTTGTCCATAGTAAGTGTCTCCTGTGTTATCTGACTGTGCATTTCTGGTGGGTGCTGCCTGCCAGGCCGCACCGCTGCGTGGGGTCAGTGCTGGTACGAGGAATTAATTGTGAAAATAATGTCTCTCCTTTCAGTTGTGTTGATTGGAGACTCTGGAGTTGGGAAAAGTAATCTTCTGTCACGTTTCACACGCAATGAGTTCAATCTGGAGAGTAAGAGCACCATTGGGGTGGAATTTGCCACCAGGAGCATCCAGGTGGATGGGAAGACGATAAAAGCCCAGATCTGGGATACTGCAGGCCAGGAGAGATACCGCGCCATTACCTCAGCGTGAGTACTGTGTCTTTGCTCAGCAGAATCCTAGCAGAGATGCTGCAGATAAATGGATGGGTAGAGAATTAAACATATTTGGCACACATGACAAAGTCATTATGACACACTTCAATGTGGATCCAAGTCATAAGATAGCAAATACTTTTGTGTTCCCTTGATTAATATAATGAAATTAATTTCTAGATTCTCATGTTACTATTGTAGAAACAGATGACAGCTTAAATCAAAACTGTAGGAAATTCTGTTTGAGTTTTGTGATTTGGTTTCTTGTCTGCACTGAAAGTGCTGTGTTCATTATGTGGAGTGAGTGTCATTTTAGATGGAAGCTGGGTACTGTTGGTATCAAGTTTTGGTCTAGGTGTGGTGGCTCACTGTAACACCCATGGCTTCTGGTCTCCATTGCCCCCTCAGTCTTTAGATTGAGGGTATTTTTAGGAAAATCTGCAGCCACAAAGTCCCTTGAAATCTCAATGACTTTGAATTAGTCACAGCCCTGAAAATTAGGTCCATGAGCGCACACATTGAATAGCCAGGAAGTAGGAAGGCAACTATGATAGTGCTGACTGTGCAGCATTAGGCACAATCCCTGGAGGTGAGAAGCTTTTTCACCTATAGCACCTTGTTAATCCACAGAGTGGCTTGAGGTGTACCTGCTTCTGTGCAGGCAAAAGTATCTGGCAGAGGACAAAAGGCACACCCTTTGGTCAGGCCTGGTTCTCCAGAGCATTTTCTGATCAGTGAGTTGATTTTTTATTACATTACAGATGTGTATCAGTTTTTAAAGGTAAAGATATGTTTCTGAGTCATGCACAGATTGAACCATGAAACTCAAGGTAAGGATAATTTTGTACCCTTACCTTGATGGGGGATGGGAGAAAACCAGGAGAGCCTGGAGCCCAAAGGGAGCAGTCTGTAGGGAAAGGGATACAGAAGCAGATGTAAGTGACAATTTCAAATTGCATCTTTGCTGGAACTGTTAGTGTGACTTTTCAAATTTTTTTTGTGACCCTTGCTCTTGCTGTAAAAACTGCTAGTCCAGTCTGGGTCAACAACAGCAGGTTTTACTGCTGGGAACTAGTGCAGCTGCAGTCCTGTGATCCTGCCTCTCCTCTGTGCTGGCACTAACTCCTGCGACACATCACTCAGCCAGTTCAGCCTGCTCGGCCGGCGGAATGCCAAACATCAGGGAAAAGGGAATGTTTTCTGCTGAACTGGTGCCCTGACTCAGTTCAACAACATGTCAGACAGGTGCTGGCAGAACTGAGGAGAAATGGTAGGATTGTGTGGAAGGGAGATATGGATATTATGGGATTGCTGATACAGATTGGCTTGTGCTGAGCTGAGCCCTGTGCTTGTGTTGAAATGGACCCAAACCTGCGCTGAGGGGGCAAACTCTGTTCCTGGATTAGAGGTTTGTGGATAGTGACGATGCAGCCCAGAGTCCCCTCTTTAATTTTTTAGGAGGGACAGGAGATGTTTGAGGGATCAGGAACAAATAATGGCATTTTATTAAGGGCTATTTTCCTAGTAGAAAGTTAGGTTCTAACTTCACAAAAACCTCCCAGCTGTACTGATTCTAAAATGGTGAGTTTTCCTGCACATGGTTGGAGCAGACAGGACATTTTTGGTCCTGGTTTCTGCAGGCTGTCCGGCATTTTGGTACATGCACTGGATTATTTTAGAAATGCCATTAGAAAAAACTCTGCATTTGGAACTTGGTTTTAGGCTTCAAAACCCCTCCAACAACAGTATTTGCATCAGCACAACTTTTTTCTGACGAGGGAAGCGTTATAGTGGAGCTAGATGGCCTGTTTGTTGGTGTGGCTGGGACAGAGCTCTCACTGAAGGGCTGTGCCTCATGGTTTCAGATATTACCGCGGTGCTGTTGGGGCTCTGCTCGTCTATGACATTGCCAAACACCTCACCTATGAGAACGTGGAGCGCTGGCTGAAGGAGCTGCGAGACCACGCCGACAACAACATCGTGATCATGCTGGTGGGCAACAAGAGCGACCTGCGCCACCTCCGGGCCGTGCCCACCGACGAGGCCAGGGCCTTCGCAGGTTTGTACTTGGCCTGGGTGGGCTGGGGTTTCAAGGGCCTGGGGGATGTTGCCTGCTGTGATCACACTGTTTTGTCCAGGGCTGAACTCTCACCTCAAGTTTTAGTTTGGACTTTGAAAAAGACATTTAAGATGGTTTTTTTGGTGGGTTTTTTTGTTTGGTTGGTTGTTTTTTGTTGTTGTTTTTTGTTTGTTTGTTTGTTTTTTAATTAAAATATCTTGACTTACTAACTAGCATGTGTGGTTGGTTTAGGTTTTTTGGAGAATTTTTTTGTCATTGTTAGTTTGCGGTTTTCTGTTGTTTTTTAAATCTAGTGGTAGTACATGTTTTTGAAACGCTGTCCTTGGGCTGCCTGATAGCTGAAGATTGAACACTTCCTCTAACAAGGCTAGAAACAGTAAGCAACATTTAGAAGAGAAAATATCACAATAAAAATATAAAATAACACAAAATGTCCGTCCTTCCTTCCTAGAGACCTGATACTGCTGAGTAGATATCAGTATGGACAGCTACAAATGAAAGCTGAACCTTCTCTGAGGCTGGGTGGTTGCTGCTGATGCATATAGTAGTGTCATCTAGTCTCACTGAAAGGCAGCGATCATCAGACTTGAAAATTATCATTTGCTGGGAGAAGTCAAGTGGGTTGTGTAAGATGCTGCCATTGCATTCCTTCTCTCTTCTTTACCTGGCAGAGCACTGGTCAGATACTCTATTGCCCTGAAAGGCCTGGGGACATTCAGCTTTTGTGTGGCTGTCAAGCTTGGAGGTGGAATGTAAATGTACAACATTTAAAGTACCTCTAGAAATATTACCAAGGCTTACTTAAACACACTTTTTGAAGTTTGCTGGTGAGCAAGTATCCTGAGGGTAATAAAGCCACTTTAAATTTTCAGATGGATGAGAAGTGACATTTATCTAAGTGAAGCAAAACAAGTTGGTGTGTGCCCCAGATAGTCTATTACTTTGGTCACTTGGTTCAACTTCTTACTTTTTGACCCTGACTTCCTCCTAAGGCTGTTTTAAATTGCTAGTGATGGTCTAATTGTTGCTGTTTAAACTCCGTGACTGAAATTTGCCTGTTCCTGGGCAGGTGATACAGAACCATTCTAGGTATGATACTTGAGTGTTATTCACTTCCTTTTTTAATAAAAATAATTCTTTTGCATTGCAAGAGGAAAGAAGAGAATAGACTGTGTTCCAGGGGGTCATTGTTTTTTGGAAGTGGGATCTGATTAGGAAAGTATAGGTTTGTTGATCTTTTTGGGGTTGCAGAGGAGAATTGTGTGTCTGTAGCAGCTGACATGCTTTTGCTGAGGCTCTTGCTCAAAGTACCTCTGGGTGTGATCTGTAGCCAGAAAAGAATGATCTTTTGTGTTGCTTGACTGAGCAAGGGCTGCAGTGGGGAAAATGTTCTTGCACTTTGGGCAAAGGAGATGTTGCTGAACTGCAGCACGAAGGTGTTCCTTGTGCAACAGGGAAAAGAAAAAAAAAATGACTGTGCCCTGTCTGGTTTGGCCTAAAATAAAAGATAAAAACCTCAAAGTAAATGTGAAATAAAGTGTCATTACAGTTTTTAACTGAACCACTTCTTATTTATTACAGAAAAAAATAACTTATCTTTTATTGAAACATCTGCTCTGGATTCAACAAATGTAGAAGAAGCCTTCAAGAACATCCTTACAGGTATGGGTTGTTACAGATTCAGAGGAGCTGATGAGGTGGTGGATCTCCTTCATGGGCACGTTTTGCAGTTATCTGGAATGTTTTGGAAATGAGTGTTGGGAATGATGGTTAGTTTGCAAGCTTTCTAATCTCACCTTTGTGTTCTGCCTCCCACCCCATACACCCCTTTCTGTCCTAGAAGTGGGTTTCTGTCTCCTGGAGGTTTCTATCTCCTGATGTTCCATAAATTCAAGCTATTGCAGTAGCACTGTTGTAAAGGAACTGGTAATTTTACTTCTGTGCCTGCACAAAATCTCAGCAGTGAAGCCCCAGCCGTGCTGGGAAGTAAAATGTTCCAGTATCTTCTCTTGCACCAAAGCAGACTGGTACCATTTTCAGATTACTGAACTCTTGTTCTCAGCTGATAGCAAGGGCTATAGATGACTGTGCGCCAACAGCATCTTCTGCAGAGGATCTGGGGATCCTGGTGGATGACAAGTTGACAGTGAGCTGGCAGTGTGCTGCCCTGGGGGCCAGGAGGGACAATGGGATCCTGGGGGCATTTAGAAGAGTGCGGCCAACAGGTCAGGGAGTGATCCTGCCCCTTGGCCCTGGTGAGGCACATCTGGGGTGCTGTGTCCACTTCTGGGCTCCTCAGGACAAGAGAGGCAAGCTGCTACTGGAGAGGGTCCAGCAGAGGCCACAAAGATGATTTGGGCACAGGAGCACCTTTGTGATGATGTGGAGAGACTGCAGGAGCTGGGCTTGGTTAGTCCGGAGAAGAGAAGACAGAGGGAATCTCACCAATCCATACAAGTATCTCCGAGGGGTCAGAGGATGGTGCCAGACTCTGTTCAGTGGTGCCCACCAATGGGACGAGGAGCAATGGCCATAAACTAAAACACAGCAAGGTTCACTTCAACATGAGGAAGAAATTCTTTTTGTTGAGTGTGGCATAGCCCTGGAATAGCTGCCCAGGGAGGATGTGGAGAGTCTCCCTCTCTGGACACATTCCAAACCTACCTGGACGTGTTCCTGTGTCACCTGCTCCAGATGACCCTGCCTTGGCAGGGAGTTGAACTGGATGATCTCCAGAGGTCCCTTCCAACCCCAATCACAGCAATCTGTGATGCTGTGAAGTTGATGTTTCAAAGCAGTGTCCCACCTCTAAAATGAACTAATTGGTAATTGGCAAAGAGCCCATAAAAATCCTATCTAAATAGGAAGAGGGTAATCAGTCAGGTATTTGATTTCTGCTCTACTTCTGACTACCCAAGAGATCTGAATCTTGTCCGATAAAAGGGGTAATTCATCAGTTCCATTTGTTCTGTGTCTTGAAAAGCTCTTTAAGGTCCGTACTGTGAACATGAAGAGTTGCCAAGATCCAATTTCTTAGTACAGCTGAATTCGAGGCCAGTTAATTGTCTCTGTGGTCTTATCCCTGTACACTGTTTTGTGAAGTTGTGCCTGATCTACATGTCCCACAATATGTCAAGATGAGCATTTGCTGAGCTTTCTTGTGACCAGATTCTGATTTCGGTTAAATGAGAATGAACCTTTGTTCTCGTCCTACTTGCTTATTGAGCAGTGTCTGATCTATGCTGCTTATTGGATGCTGACCAAAGCACTGGCTTTGTATTACTGTTTCTTGATTATGTATCAGTACGAGTCTCTTACTGGGAAAGAAGCTGAATGTTAAGAGGGTTAATTGTCAAGGCATGCTGTTTTGGGTTCCTTCTGCAGTGACGTACAGGGAAGTACTACAAAGCCTTGAGGTCACTAAGTTCGGTGCTGGCCAGCTCTGTTGGTAACAGAAATGTAATGCAGTTAGAGGAATTGCAGGCCAGAACGGTTTGGGTTGGAAGGGACCTTAAAGATCATCTCATTCCACCCCCTGCCATTGGCAGGGGCACTTTCCACCAGACCAGGTTAGTCCAAGACCTGTCCCACCTGGCCTTGGACACTTCCAGGGATGCAGGGGCAGCCACAGCTGCTCTGGGCAACCTGTGCCAGGGCCTCACCACCCTCACAGCCAAGAATTTCTTCTCAATATCCCATCTAACCCTGCCCTCTGGCAGTGGAAAGTTACTCCCCCTTGTCCTGGCACTCCAGGCCCTTGTCCAAGGTCCCTCTCCAGGTGTCTTGGGGGACTGTAGGTGTTGGAAGTCTGCATTAAAGGTCTCCCTGGAGCCTTTTCGTCTCCAGACTGAACAACCCCAACTCTGCCTCTAAGGCGCCCAAGAAGAGGCAGATAGGAGAAAAAGGGTAGGCAAGCTGCCTCTATGGGTAAAAAGCCTGACAGACGAGGAATACGGTGTATTTGCTGCCCAGCAGATCTGTGTTATTAGAGCTACTAGTGAAGCAACTGGAGTGTGAGGCGGAGCCGACTGCCCAGAGCTGGAGCTGGGCTGGTCTTGCACTATGTAGTAGATTCACGGCTGATTGGGGACACTTGGCTGGATCTGAGGCAACTTCCCTGGCACTTTGAGACAGTATTTGTGGTTTTAGTGCTCTGAGTATAGTTCAACAGTCACCATCCATCCTGTCTTCCCTTGTAGTGTTGTCCTGAGACTGACCCTGGTTAGAGATGCTGGCCTGAGGCCACTCTAGGAGAGCCACAGTGCTGTAACAACTCAAACTGAGGTCAGGCCTGGGCAAACTGAACTCAAACCTCTCTTTCTCACAGCATCCTGGGCTCCCAGAAGTGTTGAAATTGTCCAGTTCGGGTTGCATAGACATGGATAATAAGACTGGGAAGTCCTGAAAAGGCTATTCCTAAAGTGATTACACCTGGGGCAGAATCATCCTTCTAAGAGAGAAGAAACCTAGGAAAATGTGCTGTGTAGAGTAGTGAGTTGGAATCCACCACAGGGGACTTGGCGGAGGGAAGAGAGTGGGAACAGCAGGGCAGGAGTTTCCTTACTGGCCACTTGTTTGAGGAATCAATAGAGACTGGAAGAAAAAAACCCCACAAAACACCCCAAAGAGATGCTACCCCAAAGCAAAGGGGGCTTGGCAACGACTCTGAGTAGCTCAAATTTAAATACAGTACTGAGCAGGAAAGAAAGAGTATGTGACAGCCTCTGAACAGCCCTCCTCCTCCCTTTCAGCAAAGATCTGTAGGTAGCCAGTGGCAAAAAGATTGGCCTTGAGTTAAAGGTTTCCATTTTGGACAGCGTAAATATGTGCAGATTCTTAGAAAAAAAAAGAAGCCTAACAAAAAAAAACCATAAACAAGCCCTGCACAGTCCACTGTGATTTTTAATCCTTACTAAAGGCTTTGGGTGTTGCTGTTTTGGGGTTGTGGCTGTATGAATGTGACCATAATGTTTACCACAGACTTCCAGGGAAGTACTTGCCCTTTTCCTGTTTCACAATGGAGGGAAGTTGGAACAAGGGCTTATAGTCAGTGAAATAAATAACTTTAAAACCTTTCCCCTTATAAAGCTTCTATTAACTCTGCAGTTGAATCAGTTTGTTTCTGAAAACTTTTAAGTTGGCAGTCTCTCTTCAGTGGTTTCAGCTTTGTGGATCTGTATGCTTTCAAGGATAAGTTATTTTGAGTCAAATAAATTCATTTGGAGAGGTATTTGGGGCTTTATGGGCCCATGCGGCTTTTTAGTGTCACAGGTAGGAAAACTGATGTGTTGCAGAGAGGAGCATTGCTGTTACTTGGTGGTAGCAGGTTGCCAGGAGTGGAGGTAGGTATCAAGTAACTTGTTGCTCCTGTGAAGGATGTTTCCCAGCATCCTGGTGATTGGTGTTTCTACAGTATGCTGCCCACTTTTTTTTAATCACAAAGAAGATGATTCTCTGTTTTAAAAATGAGCATTCCTGCTCCTTTCCCATTTAAAAACCCTTCTAATAACCCCCATTTTCATGGAGTCATTTAAAAGAACGGGATAGGAAGTGCTGTTGTGGAAGACAGTGAGGACTCTTGTCTAAATAACTTTTCCAGACAGAGCTGACGTATTCATTCCGGACCTGGAATGCCAGCCAGATGTTACACGCCACATCTGGTTAGTCTAGATTCCCTTTCAGAGCCCTCAAGTTAAATCTGCTCCTTCTTGGGTTCTGGCATGTTCTTGGACAGTTTGCTCAGCGCTGTGCCTGTGGGAGGCCGTGGCCCCGGGGCTCTGACCCATGTGCTCTCCTTGCAGAAATCTACCGTATCGTGTCGCAGAAGCAAATTGCTGACCGGTCTGCGCACGATGAGTCTCCTGGCAACAACGTCGTTGACATCAGCGTCCCACCAACCACTGACGGACAGAAATCCAACAAACTCCAGTGCTGTCAGAACCTGTGACCTTCTCTAGATGACTCTTGTGCCCTCCACTTCGTCTGTGCTTCATTTAGAAACTTGTGTGCACTTCCTATCTCCTGTGATTCAGTGACTCCCTCCTCCCTCCTTTACTCCATTCCCAAATCTCCCCTCTCATATTATAGCTTTAATTGTAAGGCTAACATCCCCCTGCCTCTGAAACCCCTTCCATGTGGTGACTTCTGGGCTTAAAATGTAGTCACTGCTCTGATAGACATGTTTGTGTTGGAACATCTGCTGCTGGATATTATCCCATGAAACACTTTTCTCAAATGGGCTTGTTTTGGTTTTGCTAGGTTTTTTTTTAGTTTGGTTTTGTTGTTGTTGTTGTTTTCTGGGAGGGGAACAATGGGACTTGACTCTACCAGTTGAAGAAATAACTACATTTAGGTGACAAGGTTTTTTCCTCCCATAGTCAGATATCTCTTCTTCTTGTGTTTCGGTAAACATGGGGGAGAAATTAAACTAGCTATCCTGACAAATGCTGTTTTCTGTCCTGATGAAATCTCACAGTGAGGATTTTAGTGGCTGCACACACGTAAGAAAGCTGTTGAAAATAACATTTCTTATTCTGTAATTACCCCAATACAGTTAGTCTGGCTGTGTAGTTTACTGTTTCCTTCTTAGGAAATCTTTCTCTATTCTTGTTTTATTTGGGAACAATGAAATATGTCTGCATTGCTTTCTCTGCCACCATGAATGCCTGTGCAGGCTTTATGAAGTGGCTTAATATTTATTCATGGCTTATGTTAGTCAGTTAACATTATTTTACAGTAAGTGCCAGCGTACTGATTTCAGAAACCTTTTGCAACCTGAACAAGTAGGCTTGTTTTGTACTGTAGGTCAGTGTCTGAAAGCAGGATCTGCTCTAGTTCCAGGGGTTTTTTTTTTGCATGCTGCTTTTTCTCTAGATCTCTCCTGCCCCTGTTTGAGTGAGTGAAGCAATATTTTCATGTTGCATATATACCTGCACTTGTAAGGGTTTTGGTTGTTGTAGAGAAACACAATACTTTATACATTTTGTAAAACTTCTGCAGATCCATAGCATCTGGAACTTTCTCTTCATAATCTTTCACTATTGACCTCTACTAAAATGCATAATATTAGGATTTCACATAATAACTACTAATCTGTTGTTTTCTTCTTACCGTTTTACTGAACTGCAGACTGTAATTCTTAAATGATTGTACTTCACTGATGTAACAGATTTGTCATCAGCAGGGCTAACTAATTCTTTGTTGTGCTGAATGGGAAGAATGTTACCACAACTTTGTGTAGTCGGTCTCTTGCTTGTTTGTGCAAATCTCTGATGGCTTTTCATCACTCACTAGCTCTTGCACACTTGTATCCCTTCCGGTATCCACTGATTGTTCTGATGGCAAATACTGGGTGAAACGATCTAAAAGAAGAGCTGGAGACCATCTGCTGCTCCCTGAAGGCTTGTGGAGCCATTTGCAGTGAGTTTTTGCTCTGTATTATGAGCCTGTACCTCACTGGATGAACCCCAGCTGCATATTAGTGAGTTGATTTTTCTTTACTGATACAAAGCAAATACGAAACTGTGAATTGTGCTTGAAGAGGAAATCTGACATTCCAGTCTCAACTGTTCTGTGTGGTTACGTAATAAAATTAAGGGCAGTTAACTTTGATGACTTTTCTTTTATAAGATTTCCAGACCAATGCCTTTAATTTTGTACTGTATGCACTGAGAGGGCTCCAGCTCACAGTGCAGGATGCACGTGGTGCCTGGCACTTCGACTCTTCAGCTTTGTTTAGAGGTTACGTTCAAGGTGAAGGGATGCATGCTTACAGCCTGATCCCACTAAATGAATTCCTCTTTAGGCATCGTAGGGCTCTGTCCTAAGGGTGTTCCAGTTCAGGAAGCACTTTCAACACTTGGTATTTACTTCACTAGCATTCTGTTGAGAGAAGGTGGGAACTGGGATATTTCCTTTTTGGTGGTCCAAGACCAGAATGTAACGTGCAGTCAGTGTTTAGACAGCTGGCAGTGAGAGAATGGAAAAGTCTGAAATATTAAAAATATTTCATTCGAGAACAAGTGGACACTAGTGGAGCTGGGCTCCTTAATTTTTGAACAAACTTTATATAAAGAAATCAGTTGGATAGCATGAGGGGGAATTGTACTGTTAAGAAGACTTATTAGTTCAGGGTGATGTATTAACATGCTTACTCTGCAAGTCCTGTTCTTAACATGAAGTTTCTAGAATCAGTCTGGCCTGGTGTAAGAAGCCAAGAAGCAGTTTAGTCACTTGCTTGTCTCTTAAAAGATTTTCTTTAGTCTTTGACTTTGTGGAAGGCTCTAAACTTTGCTGCAGAGTCCCAGTGAAAGGTCAGTGTCTAGGGCTTAAGTGCTGTTAAATTTATGGGTATTGAAGAGCTCTCGAACAACTCCATTGTCCAAAGCCCCCTCAGCGCTGACGGACCTTGGACCATTCTGTTGTGTTTGAGATATGTTGTGTGACAGGGAAAGGCCTCCTGCCCTTTGCTGGGGGCACCAGGATGTGGGAGTTGCATGTGTGCACATGTGCACGCATATAGCTCCTGTGAGCACTGGGAACGGGGTGGGGGTTTTAATCTGCTGTGGTCCCTCAGTATGAGACGAGGCTCTTCCCCAGGCTGCTGTGCTGCTCTCCAGGCAGAGCCACAGCCCTTCTGTGGGTCTGAGGTGCTCCTGCCCAGACTAAGCCCAGGACTGTCTGTGACAAAAGAAAAAGGACAGTGGACCAGTTCTGCCAGGTTAGGCCATCTTCCTGTGCATAGACCAGGGAAAATGCTTCTGATCTGGGGTGCTTGGTGTTCTGATTAAGCATTGTGCACTCCTTAGAAACTGTATCCACAACCCAGCCCACTATTGTGCTGGAATTGCTGAGAAGACTTGGACGAATCCTGAGGAAGCTGGAAATGCTGGAGAGCTGTCTGACATTCAGAGAAGCTCTCCAGTAGCCCAGACTCCTTGAGCATGCATGCTTTCCTGATGTGGAAATTACAGACTACAAGTAACCTCAACTAGAATGCTTCATCCCACAGCTTTGCTGGCTGTGTGTCTCTCAGTATTACTGTCAGGAAAAAAAGAAAAGGTTACAGATCTCTTCCATCTGCCCCAAGGGATTTGAGGGCTGAATTTGGCTTTTGTAAAACTCCTGATAACAGGAAAGCTGCATGTGAAAAGAAAGAATGTGTACTCTGCTTGCTTTACTTGGATGTTGAGGTTGACTTTCCTTTAACTATTGAAAACACTACAAAGCCCTGAGTGCTGCCACCTGTGTCAGTAACACAACCATCAGTCAGAGGCTCCTGCTGATGCCTAGAACAAATCCTTTAATGCAGAATTAGGCAGGAGTCTGTCGTGCTGCCTCTCCTACTGATAGGGAGGATGAAGGCCAAAATGCATACATAAAAGTGACTTGGTCCTAGGCACACAAACAGCTAATTGGTAAAATAAATTCCTTTGTAGATCAGATCAATCCAGCCTCTTTTCCTGCAGAGTCAGTGCTTACAGACAGGTGAGTTAGTCTGGGATCTTCACTGGAGCCCGCACAGAACAAGGAAGTTTGGTTCATAGGAAAGTTTTAAAGCTCCATACTTGTATAAATGTAAAAATCCAGTTGATGGGTGACTGCTTGCTACTTCATTAAAATGATTTCGGTGTATGCTGTGCACGCCATCAAGATTTGGTAGAAGAAAGGCAGTTTGGTGCCTTCCTGCCCCTGTGGCAGGTTTAGAGGCAGTAGAAAGATGATGGATCCCAGAGATGCCCCCATTTGGGTGCTGTTCTGTGACCCCCTGGTGACCAGGGCCTCTTGTGTGAGCACAGAGCTCTTGGCTGGGTGTGGTAAGGGTTGGGCTGGGCCTTTATTTGAATCAGTTACTCAACAAAAGCTGTTGGGAAAATGTACAGGAGGTATTTTCGCTCCTGGTGCTTTGATCCCTGCATGCTGTACTACTCCAGAAGGTGGGAGTAGGATCTGTTTCTGGCTGAGTCTTACTGAGGCTTGGTTATCATTTCCCTTCCAAGCAGAAGGAAGAACTTGCTTAGAGGTTCTGGACTCTGCAGAAGAAAAGAAGATCCCAATGAAGTGGCTCAGTCACTTAGGGAAGATTTTTTCCTCCATAAAAAACTAGAACAAAGAATGTTAAAGGTAGGGGCCTGAATTTCAGCTAAGGAAAATCAGACAATTAGAGATGAAGACTAACTGCCCTTCAAGTAAAGCACAGTAAGTAGAGGCTGAAGGGTAGATTCTCTTGACTTGCAGACTCTTAAATGTAGTTGAGATGGTGATTTATGGAATGTTTCCATGGAATGAGTATCTCCAGGGCTGCACTGTTTCAATAAATAACAGCAATTCCTATTTTACACTGGTCAGATAATGCATGGTAGTGCTGACTATCAGGCTTTGTAGGCTATAAATAGTAGTGAGCCTTTATGCAACACAGAAGAGAGGTTCCTTTCATTTACTTTTATTCCTGGTTCCTGTGTTAAGTGCAATTCACTTTGTAAATAAACACATCACTCGATTTTTGTGCATGGTTATGATGTATTGTGGATATAAAGATTGCCGAATCATACCCTCTGTGTAAAGTTCTGTTCCAGACACAACTGTAGAATAAGGTGTGGGGACTCCCGAGCCAGAGCGCGGGGTGGGGTGGGGATGAGTGCTCCTGCCAGCGCCCCTGGGGAGCGGCAGGACGGGGTACCCGCTGCCCCCGGGGCTTTTCCAGCGCCGAAGGGTGCCGCGTTGGGCGGGGGAGCGCGGCCCGGCGTGCCGGTGTCCCGGCGTGCCGGTGCCCTGGTGTGCCGGTGTCCCGGCGCCCTGCTGTCCCGGTGCCCTGCAGTCCCGGCGTGCCGGTGCCCTGCTGTCCCGGTGCCTTGCAGTCCCGGCGTGCCGGTGTCCCGCTGTGGGGCCGGAGCAGGCAGCTCTGGAGCTGAGCCCTCCCGGGGCTGGGGACGGGGGCACCGCGCGGGGGCG
>VZTG01009767.1:66490-181435 GCA_013397845.1 Melanocharis versteri | reverse complement strand
GGCTCCGCTGCCCGCACGGGCCCCGGGCGAGACGCTGCCGCCGGTACGGGCTGCGCTGTGTTCGCTGTGCAGGGCCCCCGCGCCTGAGCCGCGGCCCTTCCCGGCTGGGCCGGGCCGGGCTGGGCGGGCCTGGGCCGGGCCGGGCTGGGCTGGCACCGTCCCCCAGGAGCGCCGGGGGTGTCGCGTACAGACATCACCAGGGGGAGAAGTGCCGGAGGTTTGCGAAGCGGCGTTTGTTCGTTAGATTCTTCCCTGGGTGTAGGCAGTTATTAGGAAAAGTTTTCTTTGCCAGTGGGCTCCCGTACCTGTTTTTTCACGTGTTTCAGGGAGCGTTCTGATGCCTGTTTTGCCCCCCGAGCACACGGACACACTGCCTTGTGTGCAGAGATTTCCCGAGAATGAGCTCGGTGTCACAGCACAGCTGAAGAAGTTGCTGCAGTCCTGTGTTGGAGCAGCAGCTATTTTCCTCCGTGATGTAAGCTTAGCGTTTGTGATGGACTTTTCATAAACTTGCAATCTTTAGCTGTTTCGTTGAAACTCAGGTTTCTTGAGCCAACTGTCTGTGACAGAGGCCAGAACTGCTGGTTTGTGGGATTTATCCAAGGGAAAAGCCTGTGGCTCCTGTACAGGAAGGTGATTGTGACATGGGAGGTGTTTTTGTTGCAGTCTCAAACACTTGCTCTTGTTATATGTTCTAGATCTGGTGGGGGGACCCAGATTACAGACCAAAAAGCTGTGCAATGGTCTTGGAGGCTTCTGGAGTGTGCAGTTGCTTGCATGTAGTGCCTGCAGAAATGGTGCCACCAAGGCGTGGGGTGATACATCTGTCCTGCGTGGTGCTGCTAGACCAGGGAGAATTTAGGCTGTTGTCCTCTTGGAGGGAGCTGTGCAGAGCTCGAATTTTGCAGGCAGGCAGGTGGGGTGTTGCTCATGTTGGGGGTGATGATGGTGAACTGGAAGTGTCAGGGTTATCTAAAGCAGCTCTGGCTTTTTATCCTGCTTGTTTGTATTCAGTGTTCTGTCCCTGCCCTGATGTGTGTGATGAAGGTCTGTCAGTGGGGATGTGCTTCTCATTCCACCCTGTGCCCTTTATTTACTTATCCCTAAGGGACTGTTTCTATCCCTCTCTTAACCCTTTCTATTACCAGCCCTTCATTTTCCTTGGCACTCTCGTTCTCTTGCTCCACTCTCCTTCCAACAAGTGTTTTATCTCTGTGTCTTTCCCTTCTGATGCGGTTTCTAGCACCTTCTTGACCTTTTTCCAGGTTCTTGTTGAGAATGCCTGTGATGTCACTGTGGTCGGCCAGCTGCGTTGGCTGTGGCCAGTCTCCTTTGTCGCCCTGCTTGTGGGGATATAAAACCCTGCTTGGCTGCCACTCACACGTGCGCAGTATAATCCTTTGAACAGCTGGACTTTAGTCTTGGCTTTCGAAGGCTAAAGTGTTTGAATACTTTTCTGCATCTCCAAAGGATTATGCAGGGGAGTGTTTGGAGGCTTAAGGTGCCCTGGTTTTTCAGGTGTTTTTGAAGCTGTGATGGTGTGTCACCCTTCAGAAACAGAGGCTCGAAGGGAAGGGAGCTGAGACTCTAAAATCCCTTTGTCACATGCACTGTGACAGTGAATTTAATAATTCCAGTTGAGGACAGAAGGTCTAACTACCTCCAAGCACGCGCTGGGGAGCGTTGCAGGTAGCCTGCATCAGTAGGGAAGCCTTAGCTTCACCAAGAGCAGACCAGGTGGCACAGGAAAGGGCCAAGTGTGAGCCTAATGTGTATTTCATGGACACTCTATACCAGCTGTAAAGCTGGGGATGAGAGTGTGGTTAGCTGATCAGCACCACTGCCTAAGTGGAAACAGAAAATGGCATTGGAACTAATGTTCCTTGTTTTGGATGTGTTTGACTGCTCTTTTTTGCTATGGATTGCACAGAGGCTGCAGGGTGAGGTCACCCTGTGCTGGACGCCAAGGGGACCATGCAAATGAGCAGAACTACGATGTACTGACTGTGGGCAGCTTCCGACAGAGTTCTTGCCTTCATGGATGCTGGGAGAGGGCCTTTCCTCTTCTAGGTGATTCATGCTGGCCCGCATCACACAAATGTAGGACATGATGTTTCCTTAGGAGGAAGTAAGCACTGTTTTCTTGAAACAGCATGACCAAAATCAAGTCAAAATGCATTCATGGCAAGCTGAAGCTGGGTATGGACTCTGGGACTCTGCGAGTCTGAGGAACTGTTTCAGATCTTCAGGATATGACTTTGTAGTAGTTCTGCAAGTAGAGCCACGGAGCAAAATGGGCATTTGGGGACTTTTTTCACTATTTTTAAAAATATCTTGTTTTTTCACACTAAGAACACAGAAGCTTTTCTTAGAAAATGAAGGGAGAAATCCAGCATTGTGAACTGTAAACTACAGGAAGAGTTTCTTTTTTCTCCACTTGACTTTGACTCAGCTTTGGATATTTGGAGATTTCAGAGTTTTTGTTTCCAAACTGGTTTTCTTTCCCCTCCAGATTGGAGTTTGAGCTGGTGTGTCTATTCTCCCTCTCAGTCTAATTTACTCTGGTTAACTTACGCTTCTCCCTGCTCTTAGCTCCAGCCTTTCCCACAAGAGGGAAATGGCTTCGGTTACTGACTCTTGTCCCCTTGGAAGCACTCTGGGCACATCTCAATAAGTGACACCTGGGCACACAAGCCATGTGGAAAACTAAGCCCTGGGGCACTTTTCTGTGAAGGAAATGAGCACAGCTCCAAACCAGGGTAGGCAAGTGGTCTCCATGAAGTCTGGGTACATTAGCTTTCTCTGATGGTAAAATGACGCATTAATCTGTGCTGAGGCTTATCAAGTGTGGCTTATCAAATTCGTGGCTTATCAGCACAGTTCATGTCATGCACGTGAACAGCAGGATCTCCAGCTCTCCATTCCTGGTCTTGTTCTCTCTCCAGCTCCAACTATAGCAGGTGTTCTCTGGAACCTGTCTCTTTGTGCCATCTTTGTTGTAAGTAGACCAGATCAGCTGTAGCTCATTGCAGCAGCAATGCTGCTCAGCTGGGAGAGGGAGTTTCCCACTTCAGCTGGTTTGGGAGAGCTCTTGGCTGCTCATCTTGCTAGGTGAAAGCAGGGAAGTCACTACTGAGTGTCTTATGGTCTTGTGCACCTTTCCTGGGGGTGGAATGTGCCTCTCTTGCTGTGCAGTTACAGCCTGTGAGAGCCCTAAGCACTGAAGGTGAAGTGCAGAATGACAAAATCCTGAAAGCAGGGACTGCTGGCAAGTCCTGAGGTGGGGACTGAACCCTGTGCATCCTCCAGTGAAGGGAGCAGCCCAACAGGAGCTGTACTGACCTGCAGCTCTTCCTACCCATCAGCCTTGCAAATACCTTTCCTGCCCCAGGCCTCTCTAGAACAAACAGTGTTACAGTTTGGAATCCGTCATTTGCCCCCATTTCAAATAAATAGGCATCTGTAAGCTTTCTTCCAGATTTTATGTAGGAATTCTAACTAAATTTTTCCATTCCTGATAGAACCTGAGATGATTGTGTGTGGTTAACCTCAAGGACAGATGTGCTGTAACTACTGTTGCAGTTTTAACCGGTTGTCACAAAATTGCTGATAGACTGAGGGAAACATTTCCTCCAGTTTTTGAAAAGAGGGAACAAGAGACAAGCAGCAGCACTGGCTCAGGAAATAAAAGTACAAACAAATCAAACTTACCTTCTAAAGCACT
The DNA here is from genome assembly GCA_013397845.1 of Melanocharis versteri. Taxonomy (NCBI): domain Eukaryota; kingdom Metazoa; phylum Chordata; class Aves; order Passeriformes; family Melanocharitidae; genus Melanocharis; species Melanocharis versteri. The sequence goes on along the minus strand of VZTG01009767.1, from coordinate 177,711 downwards.
TTTCTGCGAAAAGGAAAATGCACCAAGCTTGTGTAGTCTTGGCTTGAACAGCGATTTCAACAGCTTTGAGAGCTTTAGTTTCAGCTGAAAGCTTTTTGTGGTTAGATTTGAGAGTGGTGGGAGGGGAAAGGTGAACTTAAATTCTGGACTGTTTTCAATTTATTTCCTACCAGTTTTTCTTGTACTCGCCTGCAGACAAATCAGACAAGGCCTGTGTCCAGAAGAACTAGAAATGCAGCCTAAGCAAAACATTGCAGACTGAACTGAGAGAGTTTTGCAGCACAGATACCAATTGTGAAGTTTCACTTGAGGATTGAGGAGGGAATCTGTAGCAGTAAGGAGTGGGCAGAAGGGAGACACTGGTGCAGTTGGCTGGGATCAGTGAATCCTTCTCTCTGGCTGACCATGGGGATGCTCTCAGTTGGCGTCTGCTCTCCAGCTCTCCAGAGTGGGATGGTGAGTCACAGGCTGCATTTGGTGGCGCCTTTGCTGGAAAGCTCTTTGAAAGCTGAATGTTCTGAAGAGATTTGTGACACAGCTAGGTTGAAAAATATAAATAGTCAAGTTAAATTCCAGATCAAATGTCTCCTGGGAGCTGAATGTGCTGCCTGGTTTCGCGCAGCAGTTACGCACCGGCTGCGCTGCTCTGAGCACTCAGGGTGAGCAGGGCTGCTGCGTGCTGTGCTGGTGGTTTGTTCCAGCTCCAGTTGATCTCCTAGCAGAGCGTTGTTATTTGTGTAGCAGTGTAAATGGTACTTTATAAACCAAGAAGGAAAACACTGGGGAGAATGCAAGTTCTTTCTGACCTGGGCTTCCCAATCCTGAAATAATGTGTTGCATCCTCCTGAGTCGTGCCCTTTGAGAGACTGACCAGTTCCATGGTGTGCGGGTGCTGCAGTCTTGATCTGGTGCATGTGTTACTGCTACACTAAAATTCTGTTTCCTGAGGTATTACACACAGCTGGAAAATCCATTTGTTCTGAACAAACTGCAACTGCCTGGCAAGTGACTGTGCAGGACTGGGGAGCACTCGAGCTTTGACCTTGCTGCAGAGGCTTTCTCTCTTTAAAGAGGAGCTCGCTGAAGCAATAGAGCTGGGAAGCAGAAGTGTCTGCTTCTGGTATTTTCTAAAGTACATGGGTGCAGAGAGATGTGAGAGGCCACACAGCTCTGGTCCCTTCAGCGGGGCAGGGCTGTGCTTGTGTCTGGTGGGCTGGCTGTTGTTTCCAGTGATGAGTAGCACTCTGCAAGCATTGCTTTGTAGGCATGATAATCCATATTTTTTTCACCCTGGTTCATGGTTTCAGTTTCAAGTCTTACTAATGCATCTTTCTTTCCCTGGAAAGAGTGATAAAACGCAGAGGGGGGTAGGTGCAGAGACTGTGTAGTTGCATTATGTACTGAGTTGTGGTGTTGTTCACCTCTAAAAGCTGATGTCTTTTGAATCCTCAGAGGAGTCGCAGGTGTTCCTCATGCCCCAGCTGGTTTTTGGTTGTTCCCTTATGAAACTTGTTATTAAAAAGGCTGGATTTTGATTGCAGATACCCTCTGCAAAGAATTTTCTTCTAATGTTGCAATTCGTTTTTCCAGATGTTGGTAATAAAGTGCAGTAAGCTTTCCTTTCACATGGCCTTGTGGCAGATAGCAAGTCTCAAAAGATCTGAGATAACTTTGTTCATTTTGGCATTCTAGCTGTAACAGCGTAATCGTTCCCAAGCACAGCGAGAAAAAAAATCATCCTTTAGGCTTCTTCTTTTTATACTGATTTTTTTCTCAACATCTAAGCCTGAACCTTTTGCTTCTTTTTGAATATGGAGTAACTTTATTAGGCAATGAAGAAAACATGTTTCAAAAACAGTGGGTGAACAACATGATAGGTACCCTGAAATCCAGGGAGCTCTGCTGTCTTGCAGCTCTGCTGTGTCCACACAAGACCCATGCCTTTGGCCTTGTTTGAAAGCTGGGGTTCTCACCTGCTGGGAGCCCCGCCAAGCCCCACAGGAGCTTCATCTTTGCCAGCCAATAGTTTTCCATTGCTTCAAGATGTGGAGATGAAGTGAAACTACTGCAAATGTTGATCCAGTATGCTGAAGTTTTAGAGAGGAGGGATGTGTGTGGATATTGGCTTCAGAAAACAGCAGTTATTGATCACCAAGGCTTGCTGCAGTATTTTTTGACCAATGGGAAATAGAAGTCAGATCCTGGCAATGTGTCTCTTTGGGAAAAATGGAAGTGGAAGACTATCTCTTCGTCTATCTCTGCTAACCCATTTGCCATAATCTAAATAATCAAGACTTCAGAGAGCTTCTAGAATATGTCTAAATAGTTTCTTGGTATAGAAGAGTTATGATCATTTGTCCCCAGCAGCAGCCAGTGAGTGAAGGCTTGAGTTACCATTGACTGCTGCTGAGTTGTGTTTTTGGAATAGTGGAGAGGCAGCCCAGCCAAGTCCAGCTGTGGTCACGTACAAATGTGGCAAACACAAGAGTTCAGAAAGGCTGTGTCCTCTAAGTTTCTCCGGGGTGTTACAGGGTTAAACCTGGAGCATGTGTTTTTAAACTCAGCCCCAGGGATGAGGCAGGTGAGCCTCTGAAGTCAGCCCAAAGCTTTTGCTGTTAAAGGTGTAGGAGGAGTTTCCTGGTGTGAAGCTTTATCAGAAGGTTCACAAGCTCCCAGAATGTTGTGCCTTGATTATTTTTTTCCCTTGCTTTTTGGGGTTTGTTTTCAGCCCAGAGTCAGGGCTGTCTCCTGGCTCTGATCCACAACATTGCTCCACTGGCATCCTCTGAAGAGCAAGTTATGGCTGAAGTTTTTACAGCATCTCCTTTAGTTGCAGCTGCCAAACAAATGTTGTAGGCAGGGCAGGAAATAGAGAAGCTCGTGGAGAGTGAAATGCTTTCCCGTGCGTGTGATTTACCAAATTTTAAAATGTTTTAGAAGCTGTTGCATGGCATCAGATCTTATTTTGATTGTTGAGGTATATGTCATAAAATGCTGTGTCACTTTCCTTACTGGACAGGGCTCCTTGCACCCTGATTTTAAGGCTGTTGGATTCTGGTGACTTCTGAACATACGACTAATGAGATTTCTTCCCAGGCCCTGAGTGTTGGGAGAGTCTAATGGGTCAAATATGGGCAGATCCTGTGCTGGCTTTTTGGGTACTTTTATGGTGTTACATAGCAGACCTGCAGGGTAACTTTGGGGAGTCAGTTGATGTATAAAATAATGTATTTTTAATAAAGAACAAAATAATACTGTGGTTTTCAACCCTCTGCAGAGAGTACATTTAAACAAACAAAACTGAAAACAAAGCCCTGCACAGTTTGGGACCAGTTCTTGGGGGATTTTTTGTTGTTGTTGTTTTTGTTTCTTTATTTTTCTTTAGATTAATCCACTTATGCAGCCTTTTAACAGTAGCAGGGAGCACTTCAGGCCACTCATTGCATCCCATCCATGTGTATCTCTGGTGGCAGTGTCTTAGGTGTGTGATCACTTGGGTGTGAGGGTCTAAAGGTCAGATGTAGAAGAGGGGGTACTCTGCCAGTCACCCAGAGCATGGGGGCTACAGGTACACCGGTGAGGCCGGCGCCTCAGTAGGCAGAACTGGTGCTGGAGGATGTGCTGCACACCTGGGATTGAACCTGGGCCGTGGGAAGATGTGCATTAGCTGTATGAGATGGAGTGTGTGGGAGCAGGTGCTTAGATGTGTGCAGGAAGCAATCTTTGTACAGTCTCTCAAGATGGAGAGAGATGTTCAGATGGTTGTAGGGCCCAGGATTTGAGAAATCCAGTTTTAGTGGTGAAAAGGAAAGGAAAGCACTGATGTTTGGAAATGCCCTTTAGCAACTGAAAACCTTCAGTTCTCTGGTGATGTTTGCAGGATCACATGATTAGAAAACTCAGTGTCTGTGTGTCCAAAGTGGGTAAAAGGACTTTGGAAAGCAGGCTGGGAAGCCTTGCACCTGGGGTCAAACATCAGCTCATGTGAGCAGGGGGTGGAGCTTTGATCTGCCATCAGTGAGTGGGTTACCTGCTAAAAATAAAAAAAGTCCTTGTGTACAGACGGGTGGGTTATGTTGGCTACTCAATTTGGTTATCTCGGGCGACACCGTGGGTGAGGTGCCAGGTCTCGGTTACAGTAATCAGGGAAATGGGTTGCTCAGTGAGAGAAACAGACTCGGCTGCTGGCAGCCTCGTGTGTTGGGTTTTTTCTTGGTGGAGGTGTCCCAGGGAAGCCAGTCTATTCAGCAGCTGGTGAGTATGTGCTGCACCCAAAGCAGGTGGAGCTGGTTCTAGTTCCAGTTTGCTCTGGATCCTGTCAAAGCCACAGGATTGCTCCAAGGCTTTAGACTGGTTGGGATATTCGTTAGTGGACAGGCCATAAGCAGCACAGCAGAGCCACAACCTGCCCCTGAGAGTCCCCATTACTGCCATCATTTGGCTGAAGCCTTTCCTGTTGTCTTTCTCATCTTGACTGTGCTTTTCCCTTTGTGGCTTTGATCCAGGTGTTCATCTGGCCTGCTGTAGTTTCCCTGCCTGGGAGAAATAACTTTTGTCCATCTTCAAAGTCCAAATATGGAGAGCAGAGGTGGGGGACCCTTTAGCTCCTTGACTCTTGTATACTTCTGCTGGGCACATCTCCTGTATGGAGAGCACTGGTCCAACCTGATCTCTGCAGTCTTGAGGGAGTTTTGCCTGCCTCATTGCCCTTTGGATGATATAAACTGGATTACATATCTCATTGCAATGCATGAGGTCTGACGAGGGTGAGTATCTTGCAGGCGTGTTTCACTTAAACCGTGGAGCAGGATCCTGCACCAGCACCCTGGTCTCTGCCTTGGAGCACTGACAGAGCACGAGCTGCTCTTCGAGGAACTAGCTCATTTTGCTGCACGTGTTTGAGTTTTGGGATTCTAGTGCAGAACTTGCTCTTCTGAGCCAGCTTTCCACGAACAGGATTTGGTTTTTTTTCAGTTTGAGTAATATCTACAAACTCAGCTCTTTAAGTTCTGGATATGCTCAGAAGCTGAGGATGCAAAATGTTGCTGAGAAGAGACTTCTGGTTTATTTGCTTATGTCTAACTGTGGCAGCAGAGGGGATGTTGATAATAAACCTAGTGTCTCTGAGACATTTTTTAAAAATGTGGACAAGAAATGTATCCCCAATGAATGGGCTCAGAAATCACAGGTGCTTAGAAGAAAACTGTGTGTGGTTCAAACCAGCTGTTTGGGTCTTGTTTCTCGCCCTGGGATTTTGATGTTTCTGCTGTAAACAGAGCTGGGGAAGGAGCTGGAGCACAAATCTGATGATGAGTGTCTGAGGGAGCTGGGTGTTCAGATAAGGAGGTTCAGGGGGCCCTTCTTGCTCTCTAAAACTCCCTGAAAGGAGAGTTCAGCCAGGTGGGGGTCAGTCACTTCTTCCAGATAACGAGTGACAGGAAGAGAGGAAACAACCTCAAGTTGTACTGGGGAGGTTTAGGCTGAAAAAATTCCTTCATGGAATGGGTGGTCAGGCACTGGCACGGGTTGCCCAGGGCAGTGGTGGAGTCACCATCCCTGCAGGGATTTAAAAGCTGTGTGGATGTGGCACTTGGGGACATGGGTTAGTGGTGGGCTTGGCAGCGCTGAGGGAGCAGTTGGACTAGATGATTTCAAAGGCTGTTTCCAACCTGAACGATTCTGTGAACACTGGGTTTGGGTTGGATGAGCTGTTGACAATTGTGAGAGAAGGCTGTGTGTTGATGAGCTGATCCTTCAGGGATCGAGAAAGGGGCTGACTTGGCTGTACACCATGGTTCATGTTCCACTGGGTATGGAACTGGGACCTGAGTGCACTGCAGATGTTATCTTTGGATTTCAGTTACTTCTTTACTAACCGTGAAAATCTTGCTGCTTTTCCTTCATATTTGCTGAATGGCATGAGTCAGATATTAAAGCAGTGACTTCAGGTTCCACCCTGGGCTGGACCCTGACAAGGAAACGCCAAATAACTCGTAACAGAAACCTGCACATTTCCTGAAGAACGGCAGGGTGGCCATTCCCTTCCAGTCCCAACAGGGCCCTAGGGCAAGGCCATGGGGCTGTCTGTGTCTGTCAGATGTGGAGCACAAGGAACCTCAGTATAAATACTCCCAGGACACAGTCAGTGAGGGCCGTTTTATTCCAATACACAAAATGGACTCTTTTCCTCTGGACTTTTAAATAAACAACATTTTGGCCGAACAAATGGAACTGACCTTTTTATTAAAAGCATATATCTTCTCATGCTTGTTTCAGTAAGAGGTTGTTAAAATTGAGAGAATTCCTTAACTTGCAGAACAGCTGACTTAAGTAATTCCAATAGCATTTATCATCTTACTTTTTGCTCCTTGAAGTTGGAGAGTTTGTAGCCCTTGTTTTTTGAGGAGAAATAAGAAAAGTAGCTCTCTGTGTGTTCTTTGCACAGGTGGAGAGAGAGGCTGAGTCTATGAAGTTAATTTTTAAGTTGATGAAAGGATTCGCGTTCGTTTTGAAGAGGATTGACCTGCCCACAAGCTCAAGCTTATTCCTGCTCAGATGCAAAGGAAGGATTACAGATAGTTACCGAGAGCAGCTTTAATAAAGAGATTAGAAAGTCGTCTATTAGAAATTAGAAACTATTCTGTAAAGTGAGGAGATGCTACCAAAGTTGGCATCTGGTTCTGAGACACCACTGAAGGGCTCTCTTCCTCTTGAATGCATGTACATGAAGGAAGCTGTCCTGACAGATGAAGCCCTTGGTTGTGTGAGTTGCTTAATTTCCAAGACATGAAAAAGCACTTGTGCTTACCCAAATCAGTGTTTTCAGGGCTTCGAGGATCATGTTCTTGTACCAGCTTTTTGCTTTTTTTCCTCTGTGGTGTGGTCAAGCCTCCAACCAGGAACAAGCCCTTATTTTCTTTTGTTATTTTAGTTAGATTTTGGCTTAGTTGAACCTGACAGAACTGCAGTTTCATGAGAATGTTTGACTTCTGTTGTGCACAGAGACCTCAAGACAAAAAAGCCTTTCCTTGAATGGGATGGTGAAGGTTTGTTTGCCTGCTCCTACCTCCAGGAAGCAAAGATTGCAGATTCCCCCCACTCCCCCGAAATTTAACAAACCTAATTGTTTTCATATATCTCCTTTGGGGTTGTGGTTATTTTATTTCCTTTTATTCCTCCCCTTTTTTCCTTTTCATTGCTTTCATTTGAGCTTCTTTTATAGATTTATTTCATCTTGAAATCCAGCCCCCAGGATGAGGCAGCATTCCAGCTCTGATCCCAGCGGTGCTGGCGCACAGGGATTACTGTGCGTGCCTTACATAAGGCAGTCCTGTTTACAGATGCAGGGATTTTGGTGTTACCAGCAGTACGATGTTGTTGGATTGTGTTCAGCGTGTCTCACTGTAACCTCAGCTCTTTATTTCTGCACAGCTGCCTCTCAGGGACCAGGTTAAAGGTGACTGGCAAAACCAGAATTTTTCTAAATCTGCAGAGCATACATGATTTTGGGGGTGAGATACCCCCTGCCAGGGAGGAACATGGCTGTTTCTGGCAGCTTGGGTGAGCTGCTGCCTTACCTCAAAGGCAGAGAGCTCTTCTGTCCGTACATGGCTCATCAGACCCAGCTCCTGGTTTGCTGTGTTGGGCTTTTCTCTGCATCTTCTCTCTATTTCTTGCATTTGCTGTTTGTTCCGTGTCTTCTCATTGCTGGGTAAATGTTGAAAATGTGTTGGTATGCTTTGCTGTTTGCAAGTGGCTCTTGTAAAAGTCATGATTGGTCTGAACAGTTGAAAGGGCAAGGAGGCAGGCTGGCCTGCTGCCCTTCCCAGGGAGGATTTTCAGTGCATTTGAGGGGTTCATATCCACACATTCACTGTTGGGATGTAGCACAGGGGATATAGAAATGGGAGCATATGCATTTCTTTAAAGAAATAAAGAGAAAAAAGATCAAAGATGGGATGGGGAGGCCTTTTGGGCTTGGACACTCTTTCAAGTGCTCAGAAAGCTCCTGAAGGCAGCTGAGAAGGGCCTCCTGAACCCAGCCACCTAAACTGGTTTAGGTGCCCTGTTCGGGTGAAACTTTGCTGCGTTTATGGAGAGTATGAATGTAAGTTTTCAGGATGGCTCTAGTCAGAACAGCACAGGCCCATGAGGCTTCTGGTTGCCTTCCCCATCTCTGTGTCAGCACATTCAGTTTAAAAGGCTTCATCAGGTTAAAGGGTGGTTACCAGGAATTCTCTCTGGGAAAGGCAAATTTGCAATTCTGATGGTAAGTTATGTAAGTAGAACACTTGGAGCCTCAATTTTACGGTAAGGCAGCCTCACAAAGCCTATTAAAGGGGATAGAAGACACAAAATGCGTGTGTGTTGGGGCCCTGGGGTGCTGCTAGCGCGAGCAGGGCTGGAGGAGTGTGAGAGGTTGGGCACTTCAGGGTTCCGGGTTCTGACTGTGGTGCTGTTCCTGCAGGTCTCCCGGGTGCCAGGCCCGGGACAGCGGGGCCCAGAGCTGCCATGACGACAGGCGACTGCTGCCACCTCCCCGGCTCCCTCTGCGACTGTCCGGGAAGTGCTGCCCTCTCCAAGTCGGTGGAGGACTCGGACATCGGCCGCCCGCAGTACATCACACAGGTCACCGCCAAGGACGGGCGGCTCCTCTCCACAGTGATCAAGGCGCTGGGCGCCCAGAGGTGAGGCTGCTGCAGGGACGGAGCTTGGAGCTGCAGCTGGGCTCTTCCCCTTTTTTGGTGGCTCAGAGGTACAGGGAGACACCAAAGTCTTGTTTTATGACCCAGGGCGCTAATACTGAGTGTGAATCCTGGTGAGCTGGCTGTTTCCTAGGCCTATGCACTGGTGGCCTGGAGCTGGCATGTTTGTGGAAGCCCCAGAGCTGCAGCTGCTTGGGGCGAGGCGGCACCCGCGCTTCTCGCTGCGCTGCTGTCACGGCCTCCTGGGGCAGCAGCAAAGGTGGGGCCTTGCTTGCGGGGCAGTGTGCTGTTCGTGGAGATGTTTGAAGGGCTGGAAGGGGAACACAGCCCTTGTTCCAGGAATGTCCATGGAATAAAGGCGTGGTGTTGATCTTCAGCTGCAGGGAGGGGAGGGTGTTTGTGTTGCAGGAACTACAGCATCCAGCTACTGCTAGAGGAGACACGTGGCAGCTTCAGTGGCTCATACTTCTCCTGATGTGATTTCTTGTCATTTATTTTGAGCAGCTTCCAGAGTAGAGGACATTTGGCAGCATTGTTCAGTCCAGCTACTGAGAGCTGTCACATTTTGTGTTCAGAAATCCTGTCTGAACAGCTGTTATTTTTTTCAATTAGTTTGGTCAAACATTTATGCAGTGTGAAAGCAGTGATTGCAGACATGGGGGAGGGATGCAGGGAAGCTGGATGAGAATAGAGGCAAACATAATTGCTGCATCTAGAAAACCTGGAACAGATCAATAAAATGTGAAAGGAACTGGCAATAGATAGGCTGGGTGAGAAGTTGTTTAACCCTTTAGAACTTGTAGGGGTGTAATAATCATGTGGGAAAACTGCCTGGAAACAGGTGAAAAAGCCCCAACAGGATTCCTTATGTTTCTACAGGGACACCAGTTTGTTTCTTTTGGTGGTGGGTTTCAGTGTCTTCGTTGTCACCAGCACTTAGCACAGCAAAGCCAGGAGCATCGTGACTGCACTGGAATGTTGAATTACTGATATGGTGTCTTCAGCCTGCTGGAAAACTGTGTCTGAGTGTGTATCATGTGGGAGTGTGACTGGGCCCCCCTCTCGGGGGGTGGAAGGAAGGAAGGAAGGAAAATGAAGTCTGATAAGAATTTTTTTTCACACACTGTCAGCAAACTTTTTCCTTTTGGATTGTTTGTTGTTAGCCAAGGTTATAGTAATGCACTGGAAAGATGAAACTTCTCAAACAGGAAGAGAACGGGTGAAACATCTTACAGATGCTTTTCTTAGGAAATGACAAGATGCATGAGAGCACTGGAGGCTCTAGGGGATTGTCTGTCCATGTCACTAGGGCTCTGTGTGCGGGCTCTACTTTTGCTGTTCTGGTACAGCATTTTATGGCAATAAATGTTACAGAATCGTCAAATAATTCAAATTGGAAGGGAATTCCATAGAACACGGGTCAGTGGTTCACCAGTGATGTTTGGCAGAGAGAAGGGGATGGTGTACATTGGGTGTAATTTGCTTCACAGCCCTAAATATGAATAAAAGTCCAATTGGGATGAAACCAGCTAAATACTGAATTGAAAGTGGTAGAGATCTCCTGCAGCACACAAAGAAAGGAATCATACTTCTCCTTTAGCGAGCTGACATGCACTTCCTTGCTGGCTCTTCTCTTTCCTTCATATCCCACCAACCTTTTTCCCCAGTGTGCTCCTCTTCCTTGAACTGTGCTTCCATGCCTTACTCTTGGCTTTCTGTGTAAACTAATGGAAGATTGCTTTTGAAGATTGCTAAGTGCTTGCTCTGACTGTTGTGTTGCAATCCCACAAACTTCTGCAGTCAGGTGGGGTTTTTTGAAGTCAGAGTAGCAGTGGAGTGTGAACTACGATATGGATTCAGTGTGGCTTTTGTTCTGTCAGCAATATGTAGAAAAAGGTGATATCTGATATTGCTCACCTGATTTTGAGAGAACATACAATAGGGTCTTTGAAATAAAGATGTTCGTTTTTTACCCTCTCTCGCACCCCCAAATCTGGGTAGCTTTGGATGTAAGAGGAAAACTGTGTGAAAGAAATGGCTGTTTGGAAGGTGGGACGTGAGATACTAGTGAGGGCCTGGTTTCCATAGTCCAGGGAAGGCAGTCCTGCGCTGGGCCTCTGCTGTCCAGCATTTTGTTCCTAAATTATCTCAGTGATTGGTGAATGCTGAAGAGATGTACTGAACTGCTGAGAACAGCAACCTTTGGTGTCTAGAGACATCTGGGGCTTCCCAGGGAGCCCAAAACATCCTCATCATGGGGCTGGCATATGTGGCACAGGGCTGTGCCTTGGGATGCCAGCTGGGATGCCCCATCCCTGTAAGTGTTACAGGCCAGGTTGCTGGGGCTTTGAGCAAGCTGGTTTAGTGAAAGGTGTAGCACTAATTGTTCACAGTCAGTGGTGCCAGCTGAAGGTGTGAGGAATATCATGGGAACAGATGGATGGTTTGAGTGTGATGAGCAGTGCAGGCCTCCTGCAGGGAAGGTTGCAAGTGTCTCTGAGAGTGTCTGTTACTTTCTTTGGTAGGTATCTCCGGTTCTGTGAGGTTCTGTAGTTGGAACTCGTGGCCAAGGAGGTGTTGTTGCTGAAGCATCAAAGCATTTCTGCAGCCACCGAGAGGCTGAACGCTGCACAGAGGTTGTTGCTCTGGGGAGGGTGTGCCCATGGGATGCTGGAGAGTTACTGTACAGTGATGGGCGGAGGGTTTGTATGCTGGAGACCTTTGTCTGGGTGCCTGCTTGCTGTGAAATACGTTGTGTTCTTGGGGAGGTGAGCTTCCAGGGTCAGTGCAGTTGTGTCTTGAGATACTACTGTTCCTTGTGCAGTCCCTGCTCAGCCCAGGCTGCAGAGCCAAGGTGGGCTGAGAGTGGGTAGGTGATCTGGTAAATGTGACTGCCAACCACTTAAGTGGCTGCAGGTGGCTGGGGCATGCTGTGATTACTGTGGGTCATTTGGCTTTGCTTTGGGCTTCTGGATTTGCATGAGTGCTTCAGGCTTGGTGTTGGGTCTGATATCAGCCCGTGCCCACTGAAGACTGCGGGACGTGCGCTGCAGTCACTTCTGGGGCCAGCTGAGCTGGCCAGGCTGATGTGCCATCTTCTCTTGTTGTTATGGCTCTTCCAGATTTTAAATGGTCTAAAATGTCCTGAGCACCTCCATGGTCCCCTGAGACTGGCTTCTTGCTGCAGCAGGCTCCTGGCATGCTGTGCCACACACTGCCTGCTGTTCATGTGCCTTTCTGGGGCTTGGTGGGACCAGACCCTGTGGCTGTGTTGTTCTGCCTGCTCTGACTGTGATTTCATTCTGTTTGTATCTCGTTCTGCCTCTTTAGTGATGGTCCCATCTGTCGAATCTGTCATGAAGGTGGAAATGGGGAGGGACTGCTTTCCCCATGTGACTGCACAGGAACACTGGGCACCGTGCACAAGAGCTGCCTGGAAAAATGGTTATCCTCCTCCAACACAAGTTACTGTGAGCTCTGCCACACAGAATTTGTTGTAGAGAGAAGACCAAGACCCTTGACAGAGGTACTATTTTCTTCCTGCTTCATTTTTATTTCCATATCATTTGAGAGAAAATGACTGATTGCCCTACTGTTCTTGTAGTTCTTGCTGTCTCCTCCTCCTCCTCGCAGTACCTTTGTACTCACAAAGAAGAGTCTATTTGGAGAGATCAAGTCCCTTATCACACCAAGTGATGTAGTTGCTAACACACAGTAGTGGTGTTTGGGGCAGCTCCTACCGGTGACCTGCCTATGTGCCACCTGCCAGTGGCAAGCACTGTGTTTTGTGGCTGTGCTTTAATGCCTGAGCATCAAAATGCAGATGTCACAACATGACTGACTGAAATATGAAGTTCTCATAAACATTCTTTTTTTTGCGGCTGGTTTTAATCTTATCTCACAGTGTTGGATTAGTGCAGCTCTCTTGCATATGCCTTCCTTGTCATGCTCTGTTCTGAAAAGTGAGGTGTGGTGATTGCTGATACTGTTTGTAAAAGACCTGTCTTCCCATGCCTAATATTGATGTGTGCTTCAAAGCCTTTGGGCCTTGCTCCTTCCTGCTGCTCTGTGCTCCTTCCAGTTGAAGGAGAAAACAGGACAGGGCTCAGCTGGTCCTTATGTTCCTCTCTGTACTGACCATAGGGGGATCAGTCCATCAGCCTCTCAGAGCTGGAACATACAACTCAGGCTCTGGCTGATGGGTTGGTTTTTTTTTGTTTTGGGATCAAAGGCAGCATGGGCCAGGCCATTGTCTGACCTCAGGGTTCAAGTGTACATCCCCAAAAGAGGAATAAGTAAACCAGTGAGGTACAATACAAAAGGCTTAAGGATTTGTTTTAGAAGATGGTTTAATATGTCTGCAATTGTGTGAGCTCTCCTGTGTCAGTGTGCTGCTGGCTTGGCTTGGGGGTTCCTTCAACACACTGTGCAACTGCAGAGAAGCGTCATTCTGCAGCTGGGCATTTACACTTAACAATTTTGGGAGCCCCACATTCCTGCAGCCATCAGCAGTGGGAGGTTTGGGAGCTGATTCTTAGCAACAGACTCCTGTTACCTGTTGGCTGTCAGGGGTTTGTCATTGCCTGCCACCAGAGTGTGTGTGGAGGCAGGGTTATTTCGGATTTGTAGTGGTGACTGATCTTGTCCACTCTCTCTTTCCCCTTGCCCCATCAGTTAGGTCACAACTGGAATTCTGAGTTGCTTTTCACATCTCTGTTTCCATTCCCATCAGTTCCAGAGGTTGCTTCTTTTCTCTTCCCACCTCCCTCTGGGAACAATATTTGTCCCCTCCTCCTTTCCACAGTCCCCAGCTCTATTTCTCACACTGCCATCTTCTCCCAGTGAACCTTGGAGTGGAAGAGAGTCCTCCAATTGGGGAAGCATTCAAGCTTCAGTCTGCAAAATGGGTATTAAGTTTCAATGACTGTTTAACTTACAACTGACTGTCACGGACTTGACATCCCCAGACAGGAGGAGGCTTTAGCCTACAGTGCTAACCCAAACCATGTGTCTAGCAAAGTAAATTGTATGAGCATTACCTCAGTGGTTACTGCTATTGGGGTCTTACTGCTTCTCTCCTAGCTGCTAAAACATACAAAATGGTGCTTTGGCCAGTATCTCTCAAACGGTTGTTTCAGAGGTTGCAAAACACTGCTTTAAAGCATTTAGGAAGGGCTGTATCTTGGCTTCGAGGACACAGTGCAGGCAAGCCCAGGGGCAGTGAGCTTGCTAGGGCTTGTGCGGGCCAAGTTGTGAGTGCAAGTCTCAGATGTTTTAGCTTAAGAGCTGGTAAAATATTCCTGTCCAGAAACAAACACATGGGAGTGCGTTTAGCCATCTTTCATGATGCTGTGGCACCTTGTAACAAGTATAGGCTTGGAAAACTGCTCACTCAAATAAAAGCTCAAAGGCCAGTGTTTATTGGAGGAGTTTCTCCTGTGACACCAACTCTGCCTCCATCTGGCATGAGGAGCTTGCTGGGAGAGTAGAACAGAAGTCTTGTCTGTACTCCAATGTGGATGAATGAGCATTTCAGGACAATCAATTTTAATTCCTGTTGAAATCTGTGAAAAGCCCCTCTGGACTAGAGCCTGTAAGGGTATAGTGATCAACAAAGAAACTGTGAGTGCTGAGAGGTGATGGTTGAGGCAGCATTTAATGAACTCAAACATGGGAGAACTGCCACTGTGTTTTCAGCGAGGAATAGACTCCTTGAGCCATTACTGCCAGAGCTGGCAAAGGCTTTGGGATTCCAATGATTTGTTACTTCTGGTATTTTGTGACTGTCTGTGAGCACAGTGAAGGAGATGATCTACCCTGTTGTGGTGTCTGCTGGGGAACACCTTGCCTAAAGTGCCTTGTGAGCCTGGAGGCTGCTAAGCACCTGATGAAAAGTCACCAGGTAGCTGGTGAGAGTGATCCCTGCTGCAGAGCAGAGCCTAACATGCAACTCTCCTTCATGGTACAGCCCCAGAGCAATTCCCTTGCCAGCAGCTCAGGGGCAGTAAGGTGTTCCCTGGCTTGGAAAGCAGCATATGGCCTGGTTTAATACATGCCATGGTAGCAGGCTACTCTTGCCCTTCTTACAGGGCTGGCAGCACGCCCCCCAGGCGATGGAGTGCAGGGTACCAGCAGTGTGTGCTGGGGCTGCAGCACTCAGGTGTGCCAGGACCCTGCACAGCGCCATTCAGCTGATCAGCACATGTGCTCTGTGCCTGGCACACCATGGCTGGAGGGCTCCTGCTAGAGCAAAATGGCTCACCTGGCTGGAAAGACCACCTGGTTTTGTTGTATTACTTCCACCATGCTATAAACCCTCTGATCCTTGCCTGGAGCCTAGGCAAAGTGTCCTGGAGTTCAGTTTCTCATTTTCCTTGGGAGCTATTACAGCCACTCTGAGCTCCTGCACCACTGCAATCTGTGCTGGGCAGAGGCAATGACAGTGAGTATGCTTCATCCCGTGAGGTTTGCTGGGGTTTAGAGGTGAACTGACCAAGTGTGACCACTTTGAGAAGCTCCTGCTGGTAGCAGAGGCTCTGCCCTTAGTGCAGAGCCCTTTGGAAGGAGCTGATAACCCCTTGGGCAGCTGGCTGCCACTTTCCATTAATACTCTGCCTGCAGTCTGGTGCAATCTCATCCCCATACCAGACCAGGCTGCAGCTCTTCACCAAATACTTTTGGGAAGTGTCATCCCCAAGTTGTTCATCTGTTTCTGAGAAGAGGGCTGGGTAAAGAGGCTGCTTAGTCACTTAAAAATGTCACAGTTCCTCCAGCCACCTTATCTGGGAAGTTCTCTGCCTCTTGTTTGTGGGGAGGGGTGGGGAGTGTTTTGAAACTTAGGGGGAAGTGATGTTTATGGTGAGTGTGCTGTTGAGGAGCCCTGATAAAAATCCACTGCTCACCAAGTGAAGCTGGGAAATCAAAATAGAAATTAAGAGCAGAGGATAAATGGGTGGAGACTAGGACTAGGAATGATGCAGGAACATGTTGCATGGCAGTGGTGTTGATGAAAGGGTCTGTTCCATGTGTGAAAGGCTATCCAAGCATTCTAGCTCTCTTTTGCTGTCACCTGGCCACAAGGGAATTTGGTAACATGCTACCTGCTGCTGTTGGGCCTCTGAGGAGAAAGCAGCTCTTGCTGTTGGCTCTGCCATGTCCTGCCTTTCCAGCCTGCAGAAGCTTAGATCTGGTCATAGTGGCTGTGGCAGTCACTGGTCAGCACAGCTGATCTCTGGGAAGGGACCATCAGCTTCATTAGGAACTGGCCTTGTCCATGTGGTTTTGAGATCCTTCAGAAGGAGAGGGCCTGAGGCTGATTGTGGGCTGCAGGAGACATTTTGGTGAGTGCTGGGGGAAGCTACATGGTCAAGTTGAAATGCTTCTGTGTAAACTTCCTGATTTCTTGGAAGTCAGGAAACGCCATGACCAAAATTGCCTTAGTTTTTACTTCAGGCCTCTGTCTATCTGTGTCACAGGCTGTGTCTTCCAGAAGCAGTGCATGAATGGAGGATGCTCACTAGCTAACTGTGTTAATCCTGCTCTGTGCTCGTGTCCCTGCTCACCAAGACCAAACTATTCATTTTCTCATGAGCTTCTCTGGGGTACTTACTGCTGTGACATCCGAGCACTTCACAAACAGTAATTGAATGTTGCAGCCTCCTTTACAGAGGAAAGGTGCCAAATTTGTCCAGTATGGATTAAAGATAATTTGTTAATAGAATTGTATTTTTGTTTTCTTTAAGCAGCCATTGATTTATGTTGTGGTCTGTTCAATGTAAAAACAGTGTTGACTCCCAGTGTGCCTGGTCTCTGAACCCTGAGTGGGGAACTCGTCTGAGCCCAGAGCCAGCTCTGGCAGCCACAGGCTGGCCCATGGGTGTGGGGGAAATATTTCCTGCAGTTCAGCCTAGTTGAGCCATTTTTTAACTAAGAAGTTGGTCAAAAACTAAAAAAAAAAACATGAAAGGCTTTTGTAAACTGTTAGGCTGTGAGATCACTGGGCTGAGTGGGGGCATGTTTTTGGGGGCATGTTTTGAACCCCTGCAGGTGGAGATGGAGAATTGACCTGCAGCCCTGAGTGGAAAGTTCTGTAGCCAGAGGTGCAGGATGCTGCTGCCTGTGCTGTGAGAGGACAGAATGGCTTCTGCTCTGCTCTGAAGTGGTCTCCAGCACAAGACAGTTGTGGCCCAGGGTTCTTGAATGAGGAGCATGTCCCCAGCAGAGAGCAAAATGGCCAAGCCTTGGAGAGGGATGGTTTTCCAATACCTGATTTTCCTATAGGATTGTTAATTTAATAGGCCTCCGTGTGTTTACAGTGAAGTGATCTGACTCCATGACACTCAAGCCAGCATGGCTGGCATAGTCAAAAAGGGCAAAATACTTTGTGTTCCCTGGAAGATTTCAGCATTTGGTATTTAGATGAAGTGTTTGAAGTGTAAGTTGCATCAGACACAGCTTTCCTGGAGGAGGTACTTTCCTCTTTCTTCTAATAATATCATGCTCAGGAAATGCCCAGTTACTGCCTGGGGTTCTTCTTCAGGGAGTATTTGTACCTTTGCTGTCCAGAGCATGGTAGAAGGAGGAGCACAGGCCTTTGGACCTGAAGGATTGCTGCAGCTTAGACAGCTCTTTCTCCCAGGCCACAGATGGTCATACAGTTCTCTAGGCATGATTGAGTTTATTTGTCCCAATGTTTCATGCCTTAAACATGTTCTTTAAAGTCCTATAAAGTGTATGGAGAGAAGGGAATACCTCTTGTGATCAATCAATTCCTGCCTCCTTAGAAGGCTAAGTTAGGATGCGTGAGCTTGTCTGGGGGAGCCTGCCTCTTCCTGGCTGTAGGAGAACCAGGGTAAGTGGTGTTACAGGCAACTTGTGTATGATTCAAAATATTGCCTCCCCTGCCTCTGTCCTTAGTGTTCTCCCTTCCACATAAACTCTTCCCTTTGGTCTAGGGCAAAATCCATCACAAACCTATTTTCTCTTACAAAGTGCTCTTCCTGCTGGAAATGCTTTGTCCTGTGGGATTTCAGGCAGAGCTGTGTGGATGGAGGTGTTTGGGACCGTATTGGATGCATACTTCCAGAAAGCATTACCAAGGGTGACAGTGTGGCTGTGTTTCTACAGCCACAAGCTCTTCTCCCTGGCTGCAGCCCACTGCCCACAGAGGGAGGTGGGTGCGTGGGTTGGTCTGTATTGTACCTGAGCCCGCTCCTGCCCATTTTTACTTTCCCAGGTTACCACCAAAAGTATTTCCTTTCCACGGCTGCCTTTTGTGTGTTTTGCTGTGGCACCGACACTCTCATTTCTCTCTTCAGTTCATTAACCGCTTGTAAAGTGTTTAAGCTTCAAGCTATTGTTAATTTTGTCCCCTCTGAGTGTTTTTCAATGGGCTGAAGAGAAACACCACCTGGGCAACCCAAAGACTCCTGTTTGGGGCCATCTGCCCCTCCTGTGAGCCAGCTTTGGTTTCCCAAGCACAGTCCTGGCATGGAGGGGTCGGGTCAGGTCTGTGCCGCCAGCCCAGGTCTCTGCGGAAATGTCCTGGGGTTGCAGGTCAGGCAGGTGTCAGAGCAGCAGCTGTTTAGTCCCAGCAAAGATCACTCCATACTCCAGAGGAAGGCTGTATTTTTGTTCACACATCATGTAAATAACAGAGAGAGGAGCCAGGAGGTTTCAGCCAGGACTCTGAGAGTGGACACAAACCGCTGGTGCAGAGACCAAAGGCTCTGGCTTTGCTAAAATTACTGGGAGGTTGAAAGTCAACATACCCTCATGGTGAAAGCTAACAAGTATAAAGCAGGACTTGTTCATAATGCTTCTCCAAGCATTCAATACCTTTGCTAAGGCAAAACTCATTTAAGACATCTCACTAATTCCAAAAAAGATTTCTCTGGTGAACCAGTCACTGTTGGAGCAGTCCAGCCACACCTTTTGTTTCCCTATTTCTGTCCTTGCAAACAAGTCTTGTCAAGGAGTCCAAAGAAAATTCTGCTTCCATGTCTTCAGTGCTGGTGTTTCCCAGCAATGTGTGTGTTAACACCTTTATTTATAAATGGGCCGCTTTAGTGATTCTTTTGTGCTCCTTTGCCTCCTCAAAACAGCTCCTCCTTCCAAGGGTGCTGTGCTGTACAGAATCCTGACAGTTTTTTGCTCCTACTGTTTTTCTTGGAGTTTATGGTGCAGTTTTGATTAAAGATGATTACTATTCAATGATTGCTAATACTTTTGCTTCACTTAAACTGGATATTTTATGTAGGTCAGTGGATTATTTTTGCGTCTCTTGAAAGTACAACTTTCGAACACCATGTCACATGCAACGACGTGTGTTTGAAATTCTCTGAGGTGTTGCTTGACTGTGTGGGTCACACTGGAGTAGGAGACACCTCCCATGGGTCTGTCACATGCAGTCCTTCTGCTCTGTCTCCTGAGTCTGCTGCACCTCTGTGGCTGTGGGAGGTGCTGCAGAGATGTCCCTGGAACTCGCAAAGGGAGGTTGGCAGGCAGGAATTGTGATGTTACTCCTGCTTATGTTATTAGGGAAAGCTTTGCCTCTGGGCACAGTGCCCAGTGCAGCGCTCACTGCCCCCCCTCCAGTTCAGAGAACTAAGCTGTGATATAAGCTCTCCCCCTCCCTTTCTCCAGCCTTATCTTCCTTGCAGACAGACTTTTCCCTTTGCTTTCCTTGAACTCTTCTGCTGAACTCACTGCACCATTGTCTGATATGTGTTCCTCTACCCTTCCCCAGCCTATCTCTCTCCTTGCTCAATGCACGCCTCTTTTAGACTCCTGGATCTAGTGAAAAACAAATCCCTCTTGGTTCCAGCTGAGTTCCCACGCCTCTAATATTTTCCTTTCTCCCTTTACTTGCGTTTGCTATCTGGAGATGCTGTTTGCAGATCCAGCGCGAGGTCCTCTTGGCACTTCTCTGTGCAGTCCCAGGTGCTGCTCTGCAAACTGTAATGGCCTGTTTGGGGCCAAAATGGGAAATACTTCACCCCTGCACTCTTGGTACTCACCAGCACTAGTGTCTTCCTTACATGTCTGTGTTCACCACTTTGTCCAGCCCTGTCTGTGCTATGATGATCCAGAAGATCGGTGGGCTTTCTCTGAGGTGCAGCTGCTGACAGTGCTGTGATCCCGTATTTGCACGTGTCGTAGTGTGGCATTTGCCATGGTGACACAAACCATGGAAGCACATGCTGCTCTGGAGGAAAGTGTCCCAGTGACCTGCAGCACTGCTTGGGTCTGTTCCTCTCCTGTCCACCATTTCTAGTGCTCCTGAATCTCTTGGGTCAGCCCAGAGCCCTGTGCTTCCCAGCAGCTGAGGGCGTAGGGAAGGCTTTCATGCCCATACAAGGAGAGATTTGGTTTGTGGAGCATCGGTAGCAGGTAGTTGGGGGAAGGAGGATGAGGAAGGGCAGCTTTGTGCTGCAGGATTTAACTGCTCCGCTTGCAGGGCTAGGGGCATTTCTGGGTCTTGGCTTCCTGAACTCTGGGTACTCTGTCAGAAAACATCCCTTCCCACCTTGGTGAAGGAAACAGGACGATTCTGCTGGGGCTGCCTATGGAGCTTGATGGCCTGCAAAAAGGTTTTGGTGCAGGCCCAGAGAAGGGATGTGAGAGTCCCTCATCTGAAGCTGTATTTTCTGATTCAACATGTTTCTCAGGACAGGGACAGGGCTAATAGTGCTGTTGTGATCAAGTTCATGTGATTTTTTTTCTGGCTTTTATAGCCAGGCACCAGGTCAGCAGTGGAAAGAAAAACAACAGGCACCTGAGAAGACACAGGCTAACTGTTTGGTGGGCAGAAAGCACATGGCATGTTTTGTAATGCAGCCAAATACTTGTGTGGTGCTGTGGCTTGCCATCATGCTGTAGCTGTGGAGCACGTGGGGAACTCTGGCAGGGTCAGCTGGTGAGGCTGGCAGGTCGCACTGGTCCTGACTCATGCTCACCAGAGCGAGTGGTTCAGGTGCAAGGCAGGGACAGACATGAGCACATGCTGGCTGGAGGGTGCTGGTTCCTCCAGTGCCAGTACCGTGCTGCACTGAGTGCTGCAAGGGATGTGTTTATGAAATGGGCTGACAGCTCACGGCCATGGACATTTAGCCACACAAGGTAAGTCAGCTGTAAAAATCTATGAAAGCTAATTTTTAAAACACCCATTTATAAGCCCCTAGACAGACTGCAAAGTGCTGAGTGCTGCTGGGAGAGTCCCTCTTCTGTCCCATTGGTCCCAAGGGGCAGAGTGCAGCCCAGCCTTGAGATGCACGGAGCAGCAGGTGCTGGGATGGACAGGCTGAGAGACTGCTCTGATATGTTTTGAGCTCTGCTCTTGGCTTCCAGAGGGGCTGATGATGTCCTGGTGCCTTTTACTGCCTGCTCCCCTCCTGCCTCCCATCACCTGGGCTCACCCAAGCTTCACAGGCACTGCAGCACCCAAAAGGTCAGTTTCTCATCATCCCATAGCCCTGCCGTGGCTCTAAGAAATGAGTTCCCTTCCACAACCCTGCTGATGCCAGTATCTGGAAAAGCCTCAGGATCGTGCTGGAGGACAAAGAAATATGGTTGTACCCAGACTTCTGTCACACAGGCAGAGAGAAGTTGTTTCAAGCAGGATCTAGGACTCAGCTTATAGCCCAAATGAGCAGCAAGCAGCCACCTCTATCTCCTTCCTTTCAGTCTCAGACGTGATTGTAGTGTGGAAGCTGCTGGAAGAAGACCAAGTTGTGCTTTTGTTGTTTTCCCATGCTTACTTGATAGTTTTCCCTATGAAAATTGTTTAATCTGCCTGACTGCTTTATGGATTGTTTGCAAAGTTTATTTAAAGTCCCATATGCACCAATGTGTTGCTGTGCCAGAAATGCTGCACCCTTAGGGTGGCTTACTGTATTCCATTTTTTTTTAATGTGTCAGTGCAAAGTAAAATCAACTACTTCAAAAGGAAATTAATTTGCTTCCTGCTTTTATATGTTTGGCTCCCATCTTGGGGAGGAGGAAGGAGTTTCAAAAGTCACAAGGAATATAAATAGAATTAAGATGCAGTAAAATACCTATCTGCCTGAGCTTCTTATTGTACAAGGGTCAAAAGTGCCCCAAGATGTCCTGTTGCAAGGAATGGGGTCCTCTGGGCTTGCTGCTAGAGGGAACTTGGTCCAGACAGGGTGATTTGCCACTCACCTGAGTGCTGTGTCACCAGGCAGCCCTGTCCTGGTTGGATTGGGGAGAGCCTGGCACGTGGCTGGGTTTCAGCACTGGGGCTGCCCAGAGGTGCTAGGTGTATGGGAGCAGCTTTCCTGTGCCAATGAGTTGCTATTCACCTTCAATTCCTCCCCGGGCTGCTCAGACTGTGTGTGTGGTCTTTATCATCCCCACGCAGCTCATCACACTGACCTCCTCTGCAGAGCCGTGAAAGGGGGGACCTGCAGGTCTGCCTCACTTCTCCCAGCTCCTGTCCAAAGAGCAGTTCTGCCTGCTCTGAAAGCTGCCCAGTGGAGAGGGACCTGGTGGTGCTGGTCAGCAGTGGCTGAATATGAGCCAAGTGGCCAAGAAGGCCAATGGCACACCTGGCCTATACCAGGCATAGTGTGGCCAGCAGGACCAGGGCTGTGACCATGCGGTGGGCACTAGTGAGGCCCCACCTCAAATCCTGGGGTGGGCCCTTACTCTAAGAAAGACACTGAGGTGCTGGAGTGTGTCCAGAGAAGGGCAGCAGAGCTGGGGAAGGGTGTGGAGCACCAGGAGCAGCTGGGGAGGCTCAGCCTGGAGAAAAGGGGGCTCGGGGGGACCTTCTGGCTCTCCACAACTGCCTGCCTGGAAGATGCAGCCAGGTGGGGGTTGGGCTCTGCTCCCAGGGAACAAGAGACAGGATGAGAGGAAATGGCCTCAAAGGGTGCCAGGAGAGGTTTAGGTTGGATATTGGGAAAATTTCTTCATTAAAGGGTTGTCAGGCATTGGAACAGGCTGCCAGGACAGTTGTGGAGTCACCATCCCTTGAAGTGTTCAAAAAATGTGTGGATGACTTGAGGACATGGTTTGGATGTGGTGCTGGGTTGATGGTTGAACTCAATCATCTTTTCCATGGCAGTCTTTTCCAACCTTAGTGATTCTGTGATTCTTTGAGGTTTTTCTCTGGCTATCTGCCCATTAAGTCATGCTCCAAATGGCTTTAGAATCAATGAAAGTTCCTCGGCTGTTACCACAGAAGTGTTCAGATGATTCAGGTCACATCCCTAAAATATCATGGTTGTGAGTCCTCCCAGCTGAAATTCCTAGCCACGCTTATACCTATCACTGCAGCATCCTCTCCTCCGCTCATGGCCAGCTCAGTGTCCCATCCCAGGTGCTGCAGAACCTGCTGCTCCTATGGCTCTAACCTGCCCAGCTACCCCCCTATTCCATGCCCAGATTTGCAAGTTCCCCCTTCTCTTTCCCATTTCCACAAAAGTTTGCTGTGCTTCCAGTCCCATTCTTACCCTTCTGCTCTCTCTCACTGAACATCCCTGCTGCAGTTAAATCTGCACTCACCTGTGTGCCCCCTGCCCTGCTTCCCTCTGGGCCTGCTCTCTCTGTGTGCCTCTGGCCAGCCATGTCCTCAGGTTACCTGTGCTGAGGTCTCACTAATATCTTGCATACCTGCCACCACCACTTCCGTATTGCTCCTTAAATGGTGGTTTCCATACTCCAAGTCTGGCAGTAGGATTGGCCTGACTGGCCTGACAGCCCAGACGCTAATAGTCTGTTCCCTGCTCTGCCTATGCCTTTTCAATAATATTCTCCAAGTTTTATTTAAAAATAAAACTAAAAAAATCCTGAATGAGGCAGTCATCTTAGTGCAGGGAAGAAGGAAGAATCTGCAGGCCAGCACACACAGATCCCAGTAAAGATGTGCTGTAACATTTTGGTATCTGTAGGAACCACAGCTTCTTGCTATTCTGAAAAAGGAAAGGATGAAAATAGCACAATCCCAGGAAAATAGAACAATTTCTGTTGCTGAAGTTAAGTACCTAAAATGAACCCACACTGGAAGAAGTCAGGACTCCCAAAAGAAGGAAACATTTTGAGATTGCCTGTGAAACTCTAAAATGCTGTGATTCTCCCAAAGGAACCCAAGGGCTAGATTTGGGACAGATGCTCTTATAGCTTGGCCTTGCTGCAGACCCCAGGGCCCCTGTTTCCCACAGCCCCTTCACCAGTTAGAGTCCCGGATCTCTTTCTGTTGAAGCTCAGTCCAAGACCTGTCAGATCCGTATTAAGTCCTGCAGTGCCTGGTCCTCACTACTCTAGAGGAGGGCCCAGGAGCTTCTGTATTCATGACTGCCTTCCCCTGTACATATTCTTTAGCTGTTTCTTCCATTTCCCTTGTTAGTTGTTAAAGCTAGACTTGACACTCTCTGGTTCCGTCTTGGAGAAGGTTTATGTGTGTCAAGCAGGTCCACCCAGGCTGCACAGTGCAGGCGAGAGCTCTCCAGCTCTGCCCACCCGCCGTGCACACTGCCTATCACAGACTGATCCCCTTCTCCCGTCCTTCCCGCAGTGGCTGAAGGACCCCGGGCCCCGCAATGAGAAGAGGACCCTGTTCTGTGACATGGTGTGTTTCCTGTTCATCACTCCGCTGGCGGCCATCTCGGGCTGGCTGTGTCTGCGCGGGGCCCAGGACCACTTGCAGTTCAACAGCCGGCTGGAGGCCATTGGACTCATAGCACTCACTATAGCACTTTTCACAATCTACGTCCTTTGGACACTGGTAAGTGCCAGCTGCCAGGGTCCTGCTCCTGCTCAAACAGGAGCTGGAAGCACTGGCTCGTACCTCATCAGTGCCACCTGCTATTTCTGCCTCCCTGTGTGAGAACACCTTGGGCTCTTCTACTTGAATGTCCTTTTAGTTATCTTCATGTGTGAGCTGCTAAAGTTGTTGCTGAGAATGGAAAACCACTTCCTGGTCATCTGCTTTCCAGAGTGTCACACTGTTCCCCAAGTGTCAGGTATCTGGCACAGATGTGCCGGAGCTGGAATGGGAATGGGGCTGGGGCTGGGTGGGAAGGGCTTGGGGCTGGGTCAGGCAGTGGCCCATCTGTGCTTCAAGAAGAAACACAAACTGCGTACCTGGGCAGTGCAAGGGAAAAGTAAAATCTGGAACACGTTTGACTCCTAAATAATTTACCACCATGTCCCTCTGTGCTTTTGCTGCTCAGCACAGACTGGCTGTGCCCAACCAGGGTGTAGACTGGCCTTGGGGGTCTCTGGCCACAACTAAACAAATTCCTACACAGTATTTTAAGTTGTGGGTAACACAGAAGGTGTGTGCAAGGAACTCTCTGACCCTGGGGAGCCCTGTGGCTTCTGTGATGCTGGTTGTGTGGTCAGCCCTGAGTCAAGGCCTGGTAGCCAGCCTGCCCTGGCCTACTGCTGCTTGGGGTTACTGGGGATTGCTAGGAACCTGCACTTGAGCCAGTCTGGGTGTTGAACTGATCCGTGCTGGGAAAGAGCTTCCTGCAGATGCCTCCTTTGGCATCTCTGGATGTGCTGAATTAGCGGGTGACGAGCTTGCAGGGAGCTGAGAAGAGCATGTCAGTGAATGCGGGTTTGGGTGTGGCACAAGCGGAGGCTCAGTGGCGCCCGGCCCCTCCCCAGGGCACCGGGGCTGTTCTCTCCGGGGACTGCCAGGCCAGGGACTTCCCTCTGGTTCCCATTCACTTTTTTTGTCTTGTGTTGCTGAGTGGACTTCTGGGTTTGGATCTTGATTTTGGCTCTCCTATTCCAAGCCCCGTGTGTGCTCATGCCCTGTCAATGCCCTTTTCCAACTGCTTGCTGGGAAACACCATTTTGGGAAGGGAAGAAGTACAGCTGATGCCGGAGAAATAGTGGGACCCCAAAAAGCTGGCAGTTCTGTGGGCAATAGAAACTCCCCAGTCCATTTCCTTGTCATCTCGTGTTCCAATTTCTCCAAGTAACCTCTTCCCCTGGGGCTGGACACTCCTTACAACTCTCCCCCACAAGGCAGGATGAGCTGGTGCTGCAGCAGCCCCTGCTCTGGGGGCAAGAGTGCCTAAGGGCAAAGCTGGAGCCACTCCGTGCATGGGAGCCATGGAGGAAGGTTTCCATGCTGCATGTTCCTGCATGAAGCTTGTTTCTGTAGGAAGCCAAGCTAAAATTGGAAACCTTAAGAGGAAGTGTTTCCGTCTTTTCTATCTCAGGACTGGTGGGGATGAGCTGGAAATCTGGAGGAAATGGAAAAATATTTGTGCAGTAACGAGTCCTGACTAAAATGGCTCTAATTCTGCTGTGCTTCACTTTTCCTTGAGCAGAGGAGGACATTAGGTGAAGCCCCTTTATTCATATTCAGCTCATTCAACCCTGGGCTGTGCAGTACAAGGGGCCGATATGTGGGAGGGCTGTAATTCATGGCTGTAATCAGTGTGAGGGTTGTGAAAGAGGCTGTAGCCAATCCTCCAGCTCCTTCCTCAGGAGCAGGAGCCTTCCTTGAGGTGTCCACCATTAGCTCTCCATTCTCTGAAGACTGGGAGATTAGTTTGTCAGCCAACAACCTTATTGCCACAGTCCCTCTGCAACAGGAAGGAGGGGTGTGCACAGATCAATAAGCTCAATTGCCTCAGTGGCACAGCGTCATTTCTCATAAGATGTGTCATAGACCCATCCAGAAGTAATAGTTTTATTGAGTTTTCCGTGTCAGATGCACTTCCGGGTACGTCCGAGTTGCCAGCTAAATGCTTCCTTTAAGAAAGCCTGGTTTAGATCAGCGGCTGACTGGATTCGGTATTTAAGCTGAGCTCGAAGCTCCCCTCGCAGGGCTGCTCTGAAACTGCAGGGACAGCTCCTGCCTCTGCTGGGCTGCTTCAAGTCCCTCCAGCCTTTGCATCCTCCCCTGTCTCCCTCCGGGTGGACAAGTCTCCTAGGCCACATTGTTGTCAGGAAGAAATGAGTCCAGCTGCTGTCCTGTTGTTGCAGACCAAGGAGGGAAGGTTTTTGTGCAGAGTGAAGAAGGTCCCCTGGGATCTGTGAGATGGGAGGAGAGTGGTTGGACTCATAATCTTGTTTTGCCTGCCCAAGGTGCTGGCTGCAGCCTGGGGCTGGATGAAGGGGCAAGTTGTAGCTCATTCCCACCACATTTCACCAGCCCGGACCCAAACCCAGCTGAGCAAACCCCGTCCCACTCTGCTGGTGCTGCCCAGAAGGCCCCTTTGGCTGTGCCCCACTCAGCCTGGTGTCACCAGGAAGGGATTTATTGCTTGTCAGAGACTGGGGGCATGGAGTGCCCCAAACCGTGTCGGGGTCACTGCTGTCTCCCTTGCCTCAGGATAAGGGGTCCCCAGAGACGGAGGGGTGCTGGCATCCGGCTGTCCCCTCTGTGTGCTCCGGCACAAGTGGCGGGGTTTGGTGACAGAGCGCTGCGTTCTCGCCCGCCAGGTCTCGTTCCGCTACCACTGCCAGCTGTACTCGGAGTGGCGAAGGACCAACCAGAAAGTCCGTTTGATGATCCCAGCCTCACGGAACCCTCACCCCGTGCCCCACTCCCTCCTCTCTGCCAAGCTCATGAAGAAGACTGCGGATGAGACCACCGTCTGAGCTGTCCCGTGGCCAGCCAAGGGAGGGTCGAGTGTCCCCGCAGGCCCAGGGAACATGGCAGCTGCGGGGGCACTGGAAAACAATCATCCCACCGAAAGGGACTCTGCGCTCAGCATGTGCTTTAGACCTTGGCAAAGAGACACATAATCAACATCTGTGTGTGAAATGGCCCAAAAGAGCCTGATGGCAGAAAATGCCTGTCTGCAGGGACACTTTCCTACAACTAAATACCATACGTGGAAAACATCTCCCTCTCTCTCTCTATATATATATCTATATATAATTTTTTTTAATGGCCATGCGTATTGTGTTTTCAGTCCTTTTGTGTTGATGTTCTAAGCTTCAGGACAGAAGCTGGCAACCTGATCTCATTCAGAGGTTAAATCAATGCCTTTTCTCCAAATGAGCATATGAAGAACACTTTTCATCAACCATTCTTTAAAGTCCCTTTCTTCTTTGCACTAAATTGGTTTTGATATACTGCAGCAGCCTTCCCGTTACTCTTTGGTCTCTTTTGTGGTGTTCTGTCCTTTCTAGAAAGTTGAGTGTTTTTAATAATTATTATAATCCCAGAAGGAGTAAAATGACGTAATACCGAATGGAGACATTTTGTATTGTAAAGTACTGTAGTTTTGAGAATTTCAAAATCTGTTTCAGAATGAGAGAATCTTTTCCGGTGTAGACATGATCTCACAAAATGCTTTCCTTGAGATCCTGGCTCATCCCCAGGACTTGGATGCTCTTAGCCCTTGGTCTGTCTGGCAAAGGTAGATGGAGGATCTGAGGGTGGGGAGTGATGGCTCCATACTAGCTAAACCCACCATTGCCTTTTGCTTTGAAAAGACTGAGAAAGGAGCTTTCCTGACCCCAGAAGGTGGGAGTTGGAGTCTCTGTTTGCTGATGTCCTTTCCCCACCTTGAGGCTGGACCTCCCATAGCATCAGTTCCACATGTACCTTAGGGGACAGGCCATGCCCTGCGGCACTGGCAGGATGCAGGTGCTCTTGGCTGTCTCTGCGCTTTATTTGCACATTCCAGAGGAGCTCCTAGGATTGGATTCCTGGTAACGCTGCCTGCCTCTTGTGTCCTCTAGTGAAACCCCCACAGTTTGCTGGTTCCCAGAGAACAGGCTCTGGGTCCCTTGTCCTGTGGGGCTGGTGTTCCTCCTCCTCCTCCTCCTCCTTTCACCTGCGTTTCCAGCACATGCAGCTCTTGAAGCCCTCTGTCTTGGAGTGCCCCCTCTGCCAAGAGTCCCCCTGGTTTGGCTTTGGTCCTTGCCTCTACCACTTTCTCATCCTGCCAGACAGTGCTTGTGCCTGGTGCTGAGCTTTCCTGAGCCTCCCAAGTGCCACAGGCTGTGAGGATGCTGGCGGTGACACTGCCCTGATAGGTGCTCCAGAGGTATGTGCAGCTGCTTGGCTGGAGCCTGGGCTCTGGCTCCATGGTGCTGAGGGTAGAGAGCAGGCAGGAGGCAGGCTCCGAGGAGCCTGTGTCCTTGCAGTGAGTGGTGGTGGTCATACACTATGTCCCTCTGCCCCTTAGCTGAAAGCAAGTGGATCAGTGCAATGCCCTGCAAGACGGAGATGTGTAATTTCCTGAATTCAAAGCACCACGTGCACTTCCTCCTCCTTGTCGTCTCTAGCTGCAAAGCAGGATGTGTTTCCTTATGTGTTCCCTCACCCTGGGCTGTAAGTTGCTGGTGGCATGAGCAGAAGGGACCAGTGTGCCATCTTGCCCAGCAGGATTGTTCCAGCCCTGGGCCCTGGTCTCTGTCTGCTCTCCTCCATCTCCCTTCCCAGGGTTCTGGTGCAACTTGGGGATACCCCAGCATATCTTGCAGCAGCCTCTCTGTGCCCTGAGGGCTGCTCTGAACTGGTCTCTCTTCCAAGCGCGAGGGGCTAGTGTGACCACAAGGTGAATGTCCTCTGCTCCAGCCAGGCTGCACACCTCTGCTCCCCTCTCTCAGCCAGCCCCCCAGCTGTCCCTTCCCTTCTGCCACATACCCATGGATGTCTGCCCTTTTCCCAGTCATGCACTCATGCAGGGATTACTCTGCCCCTGGTACTCTTGGTGGAGAGGCTGCTGCAGCCCAGCTCCAGTCACAGTCCCTGCTCCAGTCCCATCCCATTCCTACACAGGCACTCCCCACTCTGTGCACCCCTTCCATGGCAGCAGGCTCTGCACCACTGCTCTGTGCCTTGTTCTGGGTGCGCCTTCCTTCAGTCCCTTCCCAACAACCCCCTTGTCACCAGGACATCACCAGTGAAGAAAAATGGGGGGGTGGTTTAACCTTCCCAGCCCTGGCTGCCTCCCAGGAGTTTGACCCCACAATGTACCAAGTTCTGGCAGGTAATGAGGGATGCTCTCTCCCACAGCATGTCCCCAGGGTAAGGACTTAATGGAGCCAGTGTTCCAGTTAGGAAACCCACTGTCAATCCAAATATGCAACTGTGAAACCCAGAAGCCCCTGGCTGGGGCAGTGGGGGCCTGGCCCTTTGCTGCTGTGTGGCCGCAGCTGCACTCGGCATCCTTGGCTTTATTGTCATTGCCAATAATTGGAGTTGTTGCATGTGCCCCTGCGAGACCCAATAGTGACTCTTTGAGTCTTGTCCTCCTTCCCAGAGGAGATGTTCAGCTCGTGGGTGTGGGCAATCGGTGTCTGACCCACCACGTTCCAGTGCGTTCTGGGGAAACGGGCTGTTCAGTGATGTAAATAAAAGTGAGACAAACTTTGGTCTGTTGTGTTGTTACTGGAGGGGGCCAGGGCTGCAGAGTGCAGGCTGCCTCCCTGAGAGCACCTCCGGTACTGCCTGCCTGGGGCAGCTGCCCTGACCAGCCCCCAGAGCCCCAGCAGAAGGTTTCAAAGTTGGACAAAACCCAGGGCTTTTGTCATTTCTGGGCAGTTTCTCCGCCAGTGCACAGAAGCCTGCCTGGCGTGGGCCAAGCAAGGCGATGATGTTCAGGCCAAGTCAAGAGTCCTTTGGCCCCTGTTTGGGCCAGGGGTGTGTATGGGGCTGCATGGAGCAACCCTGGTGCTGCCCATGCTGCCACCCTGCAGAGGCTCCTGATGCTGCCCCTGTGAGTTGCCTGACCTGGGCGTGCCCACAGCCCTCCAGCCCAGCCCCTCGCTCCAGGGCTGGGGGAATCACTGGACACGTCTGCAAGCCCTTGCTCTCGCCTGAGCCCTGGTGGGGTCATGGTGGGCTGTGTCCAGCTGTGTCCAAGCTGTGTCCAGCTGTGTCCAAGGTGTGTCTAACAATGTCCGAGCTATGTCCAAGCTGTGTCAGAGTTGTGTTCAGGTGTGTCTGAGCCGTGTCAGAGATGTGTCCAAGCTGTGTCTGTGTTCGCGCTGTGTCTGAGCTATGTCTGAGCTGTGCCCAAGTGTGCAAGAGCTGCTGGCAGCTGCAGGGCAGGAGCCTTGCTCCAAGTGCTCGCTACCAGCTGGCTCTGAGAGCCATCCAGGGCCAGCACCATGGCAGGGGCTGCAGGGCATGGAACCTCAGGGCAGAGATTTGGGCAGCCATCATTCCCTGTTCTGTGGGGCAATGAGGAGCCCCAACATCCCCTTCAGCCTTGGCCCCAGCCCTGGATCTGTGTTGCAAATCATCACACTACTCTTGCAGTGGGGGGTTGGAAAAGAGAGTGCCATGGTTGGCTCAGCCAGTCCTTTAAAATAAAACTGTGATGCCGCACAGCAGTCTGACAGGGTGGGGGGAAGAAAAAGCGGCATCTGCAACAGCGAGAACAGCATAAAAGGAACAGAAGTCCCAGAGAAAGGGCTCACTGCGAGAAAAGGAAACAGTTTAATGGAAAGGGCGTTCAGTCACAGCTGCTTGGCTGACGTGCCAAATCCAGGCAGGCTTCGTTTGGAGCATGTCTGACAGACCAATGCTGAGAAGAGCATGTTTGTTGAGATGCCTCCACTGCCCACTGCTGTAGCCTTTTTCCCTGGGAGCAGGAGGGTCCCAGGGGTCTGATCACATTCTGCTCTGGACCAAGGGCTTTTGGAGCTTGGGAGTTGCCCTGTGGCCTCCATGTCCAGGCACTGGTTGAGGAGGCAGCAGGTCACTGCCATGATGTGCTGTCTTGTGCCCACGCTGGGTATGGGACAAACCTCCCAGCCCCGGTTGTCTCCCCAAAACCCCTCAGAGCCCATGTGGGTCCAGCCTTGCTCAAGGACCGCAGCATTCCTTAAGCCTTCTTACCCCTTGTGGCACTGGAATGCAGAGACCTCTAGCACATGACAGCTGAATTTAAACTCCCCTGAGTCTTTGTGACACAATTCTACATGAAATTGTGTATTTCTCACTCAAATGCTGCAATTATGCAACTCAGCTCCCAAACAGCTGATTTTCTTAAATGTAATTTTTGGGGGACGCATCAAAAAGGAAACCAAAGCACAAAATTTACCCCCTCTTAACCACAAAATTCCAGTGAAGAGGTTCCCAGACACCAATCTGTTGAAAAACCCAACTTTTCTCCAGTCTGAGGGACTGAGCTGGCTTTCAGAAAGGAATTTCTTCTTCTTGATTGAGGTAGGTGACCCTAAATGCACAGCACAACTCTTTTGGGGTGTTTTGCATGACAAAGGACAAAAATACAGAACTAACAATCTGCCATCTCCATACACCAACCTTCTGCTGTGAACCTCTGTCATGGTGTAGCCCCTGCTGACAACTAAACACCCCACCCCACACCCCTCTCCAAGGGAGATGAGGGAAACAAAGGAAAAAAAACCTTTTGATTTGAGGTAAAAACAGTTTAATAATTGAGACAAAGTAATATGTAATAATACTAATGGTAATAATAATTGTAATGAAAAAAAATATAAACCCCAAGTGAAACAAGTGGTGCCCAATACAGTTGCTCACCACCCACTGATCTGTGCCCAGCCTGTCCCCCAGCAGTGATTGGCCCCTCCCAGGTAGCTCCCCCAGTTTACACACTGGACAGGACGTTCTGTGGCGTGGAATATCCCTCTGGCCAGTTTGGGTCAGCTGTCCTGGGCTGTGCTCCCCCCCAGCTTCTTGTGCAGCTCCTCACTGGCAGAGCATGAGACACTGAAAAGTCCTTGGCTTTGGTAAACACCACATGACTTGATGTTTCGATGGTTGCTATCACTATTATTCTCACCCTAAATCCCAAACCCAGCACTGTGCTGGCTACTGAGAGGAAAGTTAACTCTATCTCAAGCAAAACCAGGACAGTCTTAGAGACTCCTGCCCATGGAGAGTAAGAAGTGACTCACTGGGAGCAGAGATCCCTGGGTTTCCCCAGTCTTGGTGCTACCACAGTGGAAGAGACTTAGGGCAGGGCTCTGGGGGCAGATAGCTGGGCTTGACCCAGCGCTGCAACTCTTTGCAGCTCCTGGAGTAGAGCAGGGAGACCAGTACTGTTGCCTGTGCCTAGATGCCACCACAATGATGACAACTGAGGTGGCACTAAAGAGGGTCCAACCAGAAAAGTGTTCGGAGAAGGAATCTAGGCTGGACCCAGGCAATGCTCCCCTTCACCTACATCCACCTTCTCCTCTCCTAAGGACAGGATTTAGCAGGATCCTGTGAGGTGGGACCTTGATGGGGTAAGATCAGAGAATGGCAGATCTGTGGGAATTGCCTCTCCTGTGGATTTCAGACACAGCTCAGCATTGTGTTTTCCTTCCTGGGCTGCCCCTAGAGCTGCTACCAGTGCTCTGCTGCAAGAAATGTGCTTGGTGCACATCAGGCAAGGAGAGGCTTTGGATGTGTGGGGAAGATAAGTGTTATCATGAGTATCCAGCTATGTTTGGGGTTTTTTTAACTTAATTGAAATAAGCCAGAGGCACTACTCCAGCACCCTTGGAGGAGCTGGACCCTGCTATATTTTCCATGGCCTCGTACAGAGCAGCCCTGCAGTGCTCTGGCACTCAGTGGTGGTCCCTGCCGTGGGACCACTGGGCACCAAGCTCCTCCCTGCACTGAGTGCTCCCCCTAATCCCTGAAGTCCCAGACAAGGGGTGTGGGGATGAAGGAGGCTATGTGGTGGCATCCACCTCCATGACCTACCAGTCCCTCCCTTGGTGGCCAGAGGAACCACATGAGGAGAAGCCAGGAGGATGCAGCATCCTCCCAGTTCCCAGCACCAAGACCCACGATGATGGCGTTTGCCTTTCCAGTCTCTCCCCTGCCCTGCCATGTTCCCCCCCTGTCAAGGGCACAGCTTGAGCCACGAGTCCATCCCCACCCAGAGCCATGGGCACAGCCTCTCCCCAGGACACAAGGCCAGGCAGAAAGCAAAGATTGGGGCTTCATTCTCAGCATCAGCAAAAGTCACCTGCTTGTCTATGAAGTCCAAGCAGACCTGGATGGCCCTGGGGAGGTGGGTAAGGTGCAGGGTGGTCCAGTCAGGATCAGTGAAAGCATGGTACTGTCCAAACCACTGCCCCACGGCCCAGATCCCCTCCTGGGGCGTAAAGCTGAGGACCCCCTTCCTCCTGACAGACTCCTGGGCCACTCCCACAGCCCACCAGTTGCCTGCCTTGGCCACCTCCACCTCCCAGCAGTATCTCCCCGCAGCAAAGCCCGGGCTGCCCAGCACACATGGCTCCGTGTCGAACCGCTCGGGGTTGTTGGGCAGCAAGGTCCACTCGTCCCCCCGTCTCACCCCTCGCTGATCACTGGCCAGGATGAGGAAGGGGTTGGCAGTGTCTGGGTCCAGAGTCACATCGGCTGGGGACAGAGGAGGAGAAGCTGCTCAGAACAGGCAGCCCTGGGGCTGCAACTACCCCAGCAAGAGAAGGGACAGGGTGAGTTCCTTTTCCCTGCAGTGGGAAAACCCCCCCGGCTCCATGCTGCCCCAATCCTGACCCTGCCCCAGGGGCTTGCACACATCCTGGCCAACGGGACCTCAGTTTCCTGGGGGAGGAGGCACCTGAGTGGGTAGGTGCACTCCTGCAGTGCAGACACTTGGACTTGAGCTTGGGTGTCTCTGGTGCTGCAAGAGCAGAACAGGCAGGTCAGGGCACAAACCAGTGCTGAGCATGGTAGACATTACCCCAAGACCCATAACGCATGGCCCCAAATTCATGTCTCTTCCTGTAAGCAGTGGAGGGGGCCAAGGATGTCAGCTCAGGAGCCTTTGGTGCTGGAGCTGGGTCTACAGATAAGCACCAAGAGTTCAGCTGGGAGTGTTGCAGCCACCAAGTCCCAGCCCATGAAAAGCCCAGTCTGGGGACAAGCTCCAGTGCTTTGACCTTCAATAGTTGTCCCACAGCAGAAGCAGGATGCATTTTCTCCTCAACAGAGGACAGTTCCCCCTCCTCTTCCCTTTTGAAAACTCACCTCTTCTCCTCATCTCCTCCACCTCATCCACCACAGTCTCACTCTCTACTCTCTCCATCCTGGATGCCAGCATATCCACAGTCAATCAACAAGAGAGGAGACAGGATTCACTGCTGGAAGTGGGAATTTCAAGACTCAAAGACTGCCTGAAGATGATAAAGCAGAGAAGGAATGATGGAAAGGTCGGCATTCAGCACTTTTGAGACAGCCAGCGCTCACCTGCTCAGCCTGTGGGTTGGCTCCGGGAGAGCAGGTTTGGGATGGGTTGGAAGGTCTTCGGTCTGCTCCCCACTCCTCTGATCTCTTTAGCTCACGGCTAGACTGAGCTTGTCCAGCACTTCCAGCTTGTTTGAGCAAGCAGGGCACAGTCCAGAGGGGTTGGATGGCCTGGAGAGCAGAGCTGGGAGTCTGTC
Organism: Melanocharis versteri; assembly: GCA_013397845.1. Lineage (NCBI taxonomy): Eukaryota > Metazoa > Chordata > Aves > Passeriformes > Melanocharitidae > Melanocharis > Melanocharis versteri. The sequence continues at coordinate 142,687 of VZTG01009767.1, read as the reverse complement.
TGGGGACCACCCCACGAAGCTTCCCCCTCCCCTCCTCTGGGCAATGACCTCCCATGCTCTGAAGTTGCCAGCCCACGTGGGACCTCATCCAACACTTGAATTTGGCAATTCCTTCTGTTCCTGCAGTGCCCTGTCCTGTTTACATCATAGGATCTGCTGCATCTCCCCTCCCTCAGCCCAGCTGCAGGTGGGTGATAAGAGCCCCTGCATGCTGGAGGAGTCTGTATCTCCCTGTGCAGGATGCTCAGAGCCCTCCTGGGCCATGGAACCACAGGCACCTCCAGCCCCTTGGGATGGCACCTGGGACACCAGCCACAGAGCAGTGGCCATGCTCTGGGTGTCCACACTGCGTCCTGTGAAAGTGGGAGGTCTGGCTCCTGCCCTGGCTGTTTGCCCAGTTTTGTCCTGCTGCCAATGGGTTTATGGTGGGAATGTTTGCAGGGCATGTGCCACCTCAATTACTCAACTGGTAAATGGGAAACAGCACGTGCTGGGCTTTGCATCCCACCTCTCTGTTCTCCAGGCAGCTCTTCACATGTCGAGGGATGATGGCCTTATTCCCAGTCACAGGGAACACAAGGGTTCCACTCTGCTTTGTCACATCATTCTGGAAGGCACCAGCTGAGCACAAATAAAGCAGGATGCAAGAGCAGCTGCTGCCAGGTGGCTTTGCAGACACCCACGTGGACCCTCTGCCTGCCTGAAACCCCTGCCTGGAGCTTGGCTGCTTTGGCCAAGCTAACTGACCGGTTCCACTTCACCCATGACCAGTTCCTTTTGCACCCTTTTGGCGTGCCTGACACCTTGTCCTCCCCAGCTCCTTCCACTCCACATGGCTTTAGTGCTCACATCCTTCCCTTGGCACGCCCAGTTGTCTGAGACACCCAGCTTTGATCCCCAGCGTTGCACACCTATGCAGGCTAGATTTCCCGGAGACATGCCCATGGAATTGTGATCCCATCAGTGAGTTATGAAGTTCGATGATTACACTTCTTTCTGCTGTCATTTGTTGTTGTTAGGGGTTAGGATTTTTCCTTTTGTTTCTTTCTCTCAGGGAATTTTCTCCCATTTGTTGCTAAGAGACAATAACGACCAGTACTTAAGAGAGACAAAAGATATGGCCAAGGAGAAGAGGGAGGAGTGCAGCTGAGGGGCATTCTTCAGGGAAGGGCAGAAATACCGACAGATTTGGGCTGGGGGAAGGGACTAGGTGCAGCTTCTAGCTCTCGCTCTCTACATCAGAGGGGAGACAGGCTGTGGTCACTGTTGGGAGAATTCACCACCACTGCAGGGTTCCGTCTCCTGCTATCTGCTCCTACCATGAGTGAAACTCTGCTCATAAGAGCGGCCATTGCACTGGGACCTTATTAACACACTACCTCACTGGAAAGGACCCTCACCATCTACTCAGTTGCCTCCGGGGAAAACCTGGCATCCCCGAGCCCCTGCAACGGGGCGCTCTCGGCGGTGTTCGGGAGCCGGGTGNCAAAAGATATGGCCAAGGAGAAGAGGGAGGAGTGCAGCTGAGGGGCATTCTTCAGGGAAGGGCAGAAATACCGACAGATTTGGGCTGGGGGAAGGGACTAGGTGCAGCTTCTAGCTCTCGCTCTCTACATCAGAGGGGAGACAGGCTGTGGTCACTGTTGGGAGAATTCACCACCACTGCAGGGTTCCGTCTCCTGCTATCTTCTCCTACCATGAGTGAAACTCTGCTCATAAGAGCGGCCATTGCACTGGGACCTTATTAACACACTACCTCACTGGAAAGGACCCTCACCATCTACTCAGTTGCCTCCGGGGAAAACCTGGCATCCCCGAGCCCCTGCAACGGGGCGCTCTCGGCGGTGTTCGGGAGCCGGGTGGCCGCTACCCAGCCCCGCCGCTTCTCTGCCACTGCTCCGGGTTCTTCACTACACTGTAACCCAGCACCCCTGCCCGCTGGGACACGCCCGCAGCTCCTGCTACAGCTGCCGAGTTTCTGATACATTTCGTTTGCTACTCTGGAGTCTGCCCGCCTCTGCTGTTCAGCCTTCTCCCCTCTCACTCTCCCTCCCTCTCTCTCCCCCCCTCTCCCTCTCCCCTGCCGGCCCGTCCGCCATTACCGTGTGGAGAGGCGGCCGAGCTCGCGCCACAGCGCCCCCTGCAGGCGCGGGGGAATCATCGCGCCGCCCTGCCTGGCCGGGAGCCACCAGCGCCCCTGCCGGCTGTCACCGGAACTGCACCAAAGGGGAAGTGCCTCGGCCGAGAGAAGGCTGTCGCTGCGTTTGTGGTTCTGTTTGTTGTGGCTGCCGGTGTTGTTGTTTGTTTGCCTCATTATACATACATATATACTAGTAAAGAACTGTTATTCCTTTTCCATATCTTTGCCTGAAGGCCCTGTAATTTCAAAGTTATAATAATTTGGAGGGAAGGGGGTCACATTTTCCATTCCAAGAGAGGTTCCCACCTTCCTTGGCAGACACCTGTCTTTCAAACCAAGACAGTTGTACAGGTCTGTGTCTCTGTACCCTTCATTTTTTGCTTCCCTCTTTTCCTCGTTACCCCTTTTGGCCAGGTACCTGATCAGGTCCCTTTGCCCCAGCAGGTGCCCCATGCCTGGCTGGGCTGGGATGGTGCTGGACCCAGCTGGGCTGAACTCCGTGGGTGCTGCCTTCGCCTCTCTCAGGGCAGCAGACTTCCCCGAAGGAACCATCCTCAATGGCCTCGCCTCTCAGCTGGGAATTGAATTCAAGCAATTTTTAAGCTACTGCTGGGCTTTGCTCCTACCTTGGCACTGCCTCTGGGTGTGAATCCCAGCTCCATCACCTCCCTCCTTCCCACTGCCTCCTGGCTCATGCCAGGGATGTGCAAACTGCTGCCAGTCCAGGCAGCGCTGCAGGAGGAGGCTGTCACACGCAGCCCTGGAGAGTCTCTGCAGCAGGGGTGTGTCTGTGCATGCTGCCAGAGGGGCATGTCCAGAGCAAATGCATTGTCAAAACCCCCCAAATTACTCATTGACTTTCACTTTTGAGGGGAAGCAGTGCAGGAGGAAATGGGTGGCAGGCTGGGACAAGGTGACATTTTTGTTTCCTTTTCAGACAGGGAAAAATTTAGCTGGGACCAGGGGACCTCTCCAAGGTGCTGGGTGATGGCTGAGCAGCTCCTCCTCCAGCTCAGAGGCAGGAAGGAGCTCAGGGTCTCCAGGTATGTGGCATTTTTTGGGAATCTGCAGATGGAAATCACCCTCTGGCATCTACCAGAACTGCCCGTGGTTTCCACATCTTGTTAGCAGTGAAACCAAGTCAGTGGGCAAAAAGGGCGGTGGGAGTGCAGAGCAGGGTCAGGTCCTGTCCTGGCTGGGCCTTGGATTAGTGTTTTGGGTATTTTGCTTCCCCTGGTCCAAGGCCACTTCCTACCCTCTTTGAGGTGCATGGAATGAGTCCTGGTTTGGTCAGGGCTTCTCCTTCTCATTCTGCACCTGTTTGTCTCTTTCTTAAAGCTGAATAAAAAAAGCCAGAGCAGGCTGTCCTTTGCTTTCCCCTGGGAAATTCCCACAACCTTTTATACCAGTCTGGTACTTTGTGTATAAAACACTAGCCAACGTCAGGCTGAAGATGGAAAATCAATTTCAACCTTTGGCATCTGAGGTTCTTCAGGAGGCTTTACAAAAAGAGGCTGGATTCAGCAATGAATCCCTTTAAAAGTAAATTTCACCTTTGTTTTTTTTAATCTTCCCTTGGTTTTCCTCCCTTTTGCCCTTTCCCTGTCCTTCCTCATCTCCAGGTTGTGCTCCAGTGAAGAGGATGCTCCCCTGTTCCCAGCTCCACTACTCTCTGCTGGCTTTTGTCATTTACAGTTTCGTTTTCAAAGTTCATGAGCAGCACTAGGTAAGAATCCCCCAGATCCTGCTGATGCCTGTGGCACAGCTTCCAGCCTGAATATCTTCCGCTGCCAGTGGAGCAGCTCCCTGTGAACAGCAGAGCCCAGAGCAGGGTCAGGCGCTTTCCATACACCTTCTCCACTTCTGGGAGCACCAGCATCCCTCTGGATCCTGGTGCATCCCTCCAGCCATGGCAGCACAGGCATTGGAATAACCTCACTGAACTTGGGTGAGGATGAGATGATACTGAAAAATTGATTATAATTTGCTGCCATCTCCCTCCCTGCTTTTCCTGTTTTCTGCACGTTCCCGTTTATTGTGCTGTGTCCAGGCTGTGTTGGGCCCTTTGGAAAACCAGATCAATAAAGGAAAAAACCAGCAACAACAAACTTAGCCTGGGCTCTATGAGGTTACTGACCTGAAGCAGCTTCTCCAAGGCAGCCCTGGCAAAGGATGCAGCAGAGTACTTAACTCGAAAGCGATCTTGTAAAAAATGTTAATTTGCTTTTTTTTTTCCCTTCATCCAGAACAACTTCCTCAGTGAACTGAGTGGACAGATATTATAAGCCTTTTCTTTTAAAATTTCAAAGATGCTGTCCTGGGGTGGCTGAATAGCTCAGTATCCCCAGTTGTCTGTTCTGCCATGCTGCCAGACATTGAGCTCTGCGCCTTTCAGGCCGGCTCTGAGGGCAGAGAGGAGTGGACACGGCGCGCACTTTGTGTCCGGGAGCCTCGTCTGCACCGCCCGGAACTGCCGGCTGCTTCACATGCTCGGGATGCGGGCTGCGGCACGGACAACGGGAGAGGGTTTTCTTTTGCTTTTTAGTTAGTTTTCCTAGCTAGCTGAGGCAGAGGAGATCCCTGGACTGTAGTTTTTGTTCCTTGGACTGATCAGCTCTGCTCCGGACCGAGAACCCGGGAGAAACACTGGGAGTTCACTGCTGAGGCCCAGCCGGCACAGGAGGCTGTGTTTTCCAGCCCAGGAGGGACTGCTGGGAGACTGAGCGAGCCGAGATACACTCCATGAAAAGAACTCTTTTCCTGAATTCACCATCTCTCCAGAACAACGAGAGGTTCCCCTGTTTAATATTGTTCATTTTCCGTGTTTGTGGGTGTTTTACTGTTGAATAAACAGGCCCTTTTTTTCCACTTCTCTTGGAGGAGATTTTTTTCTCTCCTGAACCGGTGGGGGGAAGGGGGGCCCCTTGAATTCGCTTTGCTGGAGGTTTTCCTCCATAACTTTGCCCTAAACCAGGACAGATGCCAAGAGCACCTGAAATGTTTTGTAACAGATCTTTTTAAAAGTTGAGAATAGTGAAGAACATTTGAGTTTTATTTGTATCCAAGTTGTCACTTGCTCCAGCCAGCCTTCCAGAAACCTTCCAGGCACTTCCATCATTCCTTGTCCTGCTCTCTGCCCACCTTGAGCTGCGTGGGCAGCACTTGTCTCCTTGAGAACCAGCACTTGTCCCCTTTGAAGAACTCTCCTGGCAGCACAGGACAGGGAAGCAGAGGGATGGGTGGTAGCTCATGCTGCAGGGCAGGGTCCCTTTCCCAGCTCCCCTCAGCACCTTGTCTGCCTGGCATGGGGACACTGCCAGCGTGATGGCCTGGCCTGGCAGCACACGAACCACACCGAGCAGCATCTGCTGTGCCCAAGCTCAGGTGCCATGGCAGACTCATGGCTCTCTCTTCTTCCTCCAGGCACTTCTCCCAGCTCCACTCAACGTGAGGGGACACCCCAACCCCATCACCGTGGACAAGGGCGAGAACGTGGTGCTGCCCTGCAGCTTCTCCCCAGAGCAGCATGCACAGGACATGGAGGTGACCTGGTTTCAGGAGCAGTTCTCACCCTTTGTGCATTGCTACAAGGGGGGCCAGGACCAGTATGGGGAGCAGGTGCTTCAATACCGAGGGCACACCGAGCTGCTGAAGGATGGCCTTGCCCAGGGCAGCACAGACTGAACATTTTCCATGTCCAACTTTCTGACAGTGGGAGTTACACCTGCTTTGTTCAGCGTGGCTCAGATTACGACTGGGCTGTGGTGGAGCTCAAGGTGACAGGTCTGTAGTTCATGTCCCTGGTACCTCTAATTTACTTGCTTGCAGCCAGTGCTATTTTTCCCTGTCCTCCAGCCCAGAAGCAGTTTGAGGTGGCTGCTTTGGAAAGAGGGTTTTCTTGAGTCCTGTGTTACAAAATATCAAGAATATCTCATAGAGGGGAGCAGCCATAAGGAGGAGCTCGTGAGATATGCTTACTTCTTCAGAAGTGTTCTTCATATTGCTGCACCACAGCAGCACGTGCTTCTCGCTGCCATCCTGTTCCTCTTATTCCTTGGGCGTGCACATGTCCAAGACTATTTCCCTGGGGAACCATTACCTTTCTCCTGGTGAGGCTGCTCTGCACTGGACTGTTGCTGTTGATGCACATGTTACCCTATTTCTGATGCCACATTGACTAATGAAATATAGTATTTGGCTTTTTCCAAAGGAGAAGAAAGCATGATTTAAGTATAAATAGTTTTCACTTTGAAAATCCCCCACAGTGCAGACAAAATATCGTCAGCCTCAGACAAGTGATAAATTGTCAAAACTGATTTTTTTTTAATGTCTCTTTTTGTCTGTTTGTGCAGAACAGTCATGAGCTGATTTTCACCCTCAATAGGATTCTGATGGAATGACCTTGTATGAAATAGAAATAATCTCCTTCCCACTGCTAAGCTTAGAGTAACATCCCTTTGGGAACTTTATTTTTCAGATCCCTTTTTTCCAAGAAGAGCATCCTTGGATGATTGCCATGAGCCTGGTCCTGTTTGCTGTGGTCGCTCTCCTTTGTATCACTGTTTATCTATTTAAAATGAAAGGTACCATCCTGGGGTGGGAGCTGGGGAAGGGGCTGGGCAGATACTTCTGATCCTGACAGATGCAGGGGGTTGAGAAACACACGGATGGAACCAGGGTCTTGTCCTGATGTCTGGGCCACACATTCGGTGCTAGGGAACTTAAAGGCCCAGGGACTTCCACTTCTGTCAGGAAAAGAAAAGTTTTCTTCTCCAGCAAGAAGGCAAGGAAGGAAGTTGGCATTAAAGCTGCATAATTCATTCCTCTGCCCCAGCATGGAAATGCAGCAGTAATTCGCCTTGCCCTGTAAAGGAACCCTGACACTTTTAGGCTGCCTGGCAGGGCCTCCTTTCTTTCTGACTCTGATGGGAGGTGATACAGAGGAATGAAGGAAACTGAAATCTTCTCTTCTTACCAAAGGGAGGTGCCTCTTTACCGCTGCCCTGGAACTGGAACTTGAGCTCAGGTCTCAAGTCTCCAGCAGCTTGGTGCTGATTTCTGCCCATGGCAGGGTCAGGGAGGGTGGGTGAGACCCCCAAAGTCTTGAGAAGAAAAGTCCTGAGGAGCTCCTGGGAGGAAGCGTTTCCCTCATGAGCATTTTCAGCCTCTTGCCTACCTCAAAAATTCTATCCAGTAAAATGCTTTTGTAAATTCTGTAAAGGGTGGTGGGTTGGTTTGGGGATTTTTCACTTTTAAACTGTGAATTAAAACAAAAGGTTGTTAGGGGAGGGAAAGGAGGAAGTGAATTTGAGAATCAAGAATTAGAGATGACTGGAGATGGTGTCTGGGGCTGGGAATGGGTGATGGCAGCGGTGGTGCCAGCAGGTTGGGAGTGCCTTGGTCCCCTTGGAGGCGAGGGACCTCCGAGAGATTTCCTTCCTCAGATTTGCGCAGGACAAACTGCACCATCTCTGGCAGAGCAGAGCTCCAGGCTGAGGGTGGGACAGGGCTTTGGATGGCCAAGCTGTGGCAGAAACCCGCCTTGGGGCATGTGCAGGAATTATGGAGAAGGGACATAGGGTATATCCAAATCAATACCCCACAACCCACCTGTGCTGGTTTATCCTCTTTTGCAGAGAAACAAGACAAAGAACTCTGTAAGTATCATTCTCTTTCCTATGTGGGAGACTTCTCAGTTGGGCCTTCATCTCATCTGAGTTTTGCATGTGTGCCTTGGTTTAGGTTTTCCTTTTGGGAAAGGAAGAGGTAGCAAATACAGAACTTGTTTCAGAAATGTTATTTTCCATTGGTCTTTGTGTGGGTTTGGGCTATTCCCTGTAATTATTCTATACTGAGAAGAAAATTCCTCCCATTTTCAAGGTACAGACTGACCATAAATGTATGTCCAAATCAGGACCAGCAGTGTGGTTGTATTTGTAGAAAATGAATGGAGCCCTTTCACGTAGTAAAACACTGAAGTTTTAAATCTCCACACACTGAGATGACTTTCACAAAGATAACAACAACTCAGAAATTGAGCAGCTACACTGGCACATCATTACCCTGAGCTAATCCAGTACAAGTGTGTTCGATCACCTTTCACCTATGTTGTTTTTCTGGGTTTTTTTTAAAGCATGGAGAAGACATGCAGTGCCTATAGAAGAAGGTAATTACAGTTTGGTCTTTCAGTGTGCTGAATCATTTTCCCTGCTTTATTCCCCCTTCCTAGCAGTTCCACTCCCACAGAGAGGCTGGTGGGACCAGGGGTAGTTCTGCCAATCCTCCCTTTAGCAGCGGAAGTGTAACACCCAACCTCCTTGTTCATTTGGTGCATGCTCCAGTTTCAGGCAAATCTGGAGAGTCCTGATCCTCAGGGAGCTGTGTCCCCACATTTCAGACACATGGGGACTCCAATCTGAAGGTCTGCTGACAATCCTCTTCTCTCTCTCTGCTTCTTTTTCTGTTCCTTGCACCAACATTGTGACCTTGTGCACCTTCCCATTCCGCAGCCTGCCAGCTCTCACTCCCACCCTGCTTCTTCCTTAGGCAGCCCCAGCCAAGATCTCTTCTGGGGTGAGCTCTGCCCTGATGTGTTGCTTCCACCTCTCCTGCAGAGAACGTGATTCTGGATCCAGACATCCCACTGTGACTTTGTCCTCTCTGACAATGGCAAAAGTGTGAAACAAGAAGACACGTGATAGGACATTCCCAACATGCCTCAGAGATTTAAACATTGGTGCTGTGTGTTGGGCCACAATGGCTTCAGCTCGGGGAGACATTACTGGGAGGTGGAGGTGGTGGATGTAGAAGGATGGGCCGTGGGGGTCTCTAGAGCAGATCTGAGAAGAGATAATAATATTGACATTAAACCAGAAGCAGGCATCTGGACAGTGTGGGTGTGGGCAGGGCAGTTGAAAGCTTACACCTCTCCTGATCGCACTCCCCTTCCTGAAATCAGTACTCCCGAGCAGATCCGGGTCTGTCTGGACTATGAAGAGGGACAGGTGGCATTTTTCAGTGTTGATAAAGGGATTCCCATCTTCATGTCTCCACTGGCATAATCTGAGAGGGAAAATGTCCACCCCTGGTTCTGGCTGGGTCCTGGAACACAGCTCAAATTATGGCCCTGATGAAGGGGAGAGAGTAAGACAGGGTTTTTTTAGGGTCCTCAAGAGTGCATACTCACAGAAGGATTGAGGTTAGAAGGAACCTGTGGAGATTTCTGTGGCAACCAGCTGCTCAGAGCTGGGCTAACCTGAGGGCTGACTTTGGTGTCTTTGGACCTTGTTCGGCTGAGTTGTGTAGGGTCTCCAGAGGCAGAGATCTCGTTACGTCTCTGGACCTCTGTCCAATGCTGCATCTCTCTCAAGGGTCAGAACCAACTCCTTCTCTTTGGTCAGAATTTCTTCAATTGCTACTCCTGTTTGTCACCTCTCCTCCTTTCCAATTCCCTGTTGAACACAACTTCCACTGAAAAGCTGTTCGTGCAACAGGGATTGCTTTTGAAATGTATACAATGAAGTTACTTAGGTGGGATTTGTCTGTATGTGTGCCAGCACTAAGGCCGTCTCTGAGCAATATCTCTTGCTCCTTTTAGCCTGTGGGATTCGCATGCACTTTGGAGAAAATGGTTCACTGCATCCTGCTGGAGCCAAAAAAGTCATGTCAGCGGGGCAGGTCCATGGCAGTTCTTGTCCCCACACCTGCCAGCAGCACAAACCCTGGGGACGAGCTCACTTGTGACCTGGTGATATCCAGCACTGCGAGACGGGCAACTCCAGATTATTTAGCTGTAGGGGAAGCTGCCCCCTGCAAGGGGAGGAGAGCAGCACATGCTTGCTCAGACACGTTTTCACACCAGATCTGGTGTGGATCTGGTGAGGAACAGTTGAGGGTTCTGGTCTTGTCTCCTTTGGAAGCTGAGGGATGGCACTGTTGTTCTCTGCAGCTTCCTGAGGAAGGGATATGGGGAGGGCGGTGCTGAGCTCTTCTCCCTGGGATCCAGGGACAGCACTCCTGAAAACAGTTCAAAGCTATTCCAGAGAAGGTTCAGACTGGACATGAGGGAGCATTTCCTTATGAAGAGGGTGGTCAAACCCTGGAATGGGCTTCCTTGAGAAACAGTCAATGTCCCAGGCCTATCAGTGTTAAAGAGGCATTTGGACAATGGCCTAAAGAACAAGCTTTAACTTTTGGTCAGCCCTGAAGGGCTCAGGCAGTTGGATGAGATGGTTGTTGTGAGTCCCCTCCAACCAAGATATTCTAGTCTATTCAGTTCCTAGGGCTGGCTGCAGCGCTGAAGGGTCCCACCTGTGCCATGGCACGGCTTGGTGAGGCCCTGGCACTCTCTGGGGCAAGAGCCTCGGGATGGCTGTGAAAGGTGTATACAAAATACAGCACATGGCCACCAACTCATGAAGAGCTGGAAGACATGATGAGGACTCAGCAACCAGTGTTACCTGTTCTTGGTGTTACCTCAAGTGACCCTGACTGAACCACTTGCACACATCCGTCTCAGTACTTCTATATGAGTCTCAGAGAACCTGTGAATGAAATTCAAAAGCAAATGAATGGAAATAAAGTCCATTTTGTTTCTAACAAAATCAGCTATTCAGTATATCATCCTGAGGTTTGCTGCAGTGGCTGTGCAAGGAAAGGGAGGATGTTCTGACACTAGCAGGCTTGCTTGGGACACTTCACCCTCTTCAACAAGAGTATCAGCAAGGGACCCTTAAGTGTCCAGTGAAGTGAGTCCTGAGGTCCTGACATTCACCCTGAAAATGGTGCTGCAGGATGAAATCACAGCAGGAATGGGCAGAGCCAAGCAGTACAGAAAGGGCACTAGATTGCTTGCTGAAGTTGCAATGTCTAATATTAGCCACAGGTCATATACTTTAGAAGTCCTTTGAAGAAGGACAGAGATCCTGGGACAGCTTTCCTGCCTGTAATCCCCTGGAGCAGCACACTCAATAGCAGGTCTTTGAGGCTTGTAACCCAAATCCTGCCAGGCTGCACAGAGAGGACTAATGACTCTTGGATACTTCGGTCTGTACTTAAAATAGGAACAAAGCTGCTCCCATGTGCCTCCCCACAGCGCCAGGGGGAGGGGCTTACACGGTATCTGAGAGTGTCCATGGTGTCTGCATCTCTCTTCTTTCTACTACACTCACAAAGTTGTACCTTTCACTCAAGATACTGAAGTTTGGCAGCAGGCACTAAGCCACCTTCTCTGCATACCCAAGGTTGTAAGGATACCCAAGGACAACCAATTCAGGCTGATACACAGCAGGAAAAATGTGCAAGTAAGGCAGTGCAGCAGATGCCAGCAGCAGGAGCGGGTAAGTGAACTGCAATAAGCAGTGATGGGTATGGGATGTGGGATGTGCTGTCTCTGCGCAGAGAATCTGAGGTCCCTCTGTGATCCTAAACATTAGGGTTTAGAAACCAAATGACATAGTAAGGGCAGACACCAGTGTCAGAATATTGGCGTGGGAGTGTCAGTGGGAAAGAGAGGAAGTGGAGCTGTGTCAATGGGCATCACCTATCACTGCAGGATTTAGAGCAGAGTCCAGGTAGCAAAAGCTGCTGGGAGACAGATAAGGGGGACCCAATGTCCTCAAACAAAAAATTCTGCATCAAGCTTGAACAAATGAAGAAATTGAATGGCACAGAGTTGAGGATGATCTAAGTGGGAAAAAAGAAAATACATAAACCAAAATATCCATACAATGGTGTTAACAGGAAGCTGCACGTTATCTTCCTAGGGAATAGTGTGATCAGCAGTAAAGGAATGTCTTGAGATGGTGTTGACCCTCAAAGAGGAGCTGTTATTCCAGAAAATGCATAGAATACATTGCTTTTACAGGAATAGCCATTGGTGGATGGAAAGAGACTTAGAAGATTTTCAAATTTTCCTAATCAAGAACATTCTTTAAATCCCACCAGCGACTCTGCATTTCAGGGTAACTAAGATGGCAGAGACCTGTTCAAAGCACTCTGAGCACACTCTCTAGGAGAGTATGTAATTTATAAAGGTCCTGTGAGTAAAACTAAGCTCTTGCTGCTGTATTGTGCCGGCTTCGATGGCATTCACAGACCCAGGCTCTGCACCACTGGCTCATAAATCCATTACATTACTGCAGTACAGTTTTTTGAACTGCTGGACTCCTTCTGTCTTGGTCATGTAAAACCCAGTACCCCACTGACCACAGGCAGTGCCACAACAGTGCCATATCTGGTGCTGTGAGCGAGCAGATGTGTAGGCATCCAGGTGGAGCTGGAATTCATAGCCTCTACAGGAGGAATTGATAGCAGACTTGGAACAGAGATACTTGCTTTCTGTGAAGACAGTGAGGATTTATTTTAATGACCTGGCTTGGGTGATGAAATTAAGACTTTAAGACTCCACAGACAGTTAGTGTTAGGAGTGTTGGCCTGAGTAATGTCACTGATTCAGAACATAAGCGTTTGTAGAGAGGAGGTTTGGTGCGGTTAATCATGGTTGGACTCCTCTTGAGAAGCATCAGTGATGTGTCAGCCATAGTATCTACCCTCTGACACCCTCATTGCCTGACCATAAACATATGCCTCACCATGATCTACAGGAAAGTCAGTTTCTGAGTTTATTTGCTATTGATGACTCCTTCAAAGCTCCCAACTTACTCTGCTCTGACAAAAAGCCACAAAGTGATAATCAGAAAGGCATGTTCAAAAGGGTAGTCCTGTTAGCAACAGCATCTTGTCAAATTTCAGGTGTAAATAACTGCACATTCTTCCATGAACTACCTGTGTAGTTCCAGTTAGACACTGTCTCACAGCATCCTCTCTCAAGATCTGAGGAATTGCAGTATCTCCTGAAGATAAGCCTCCCCTTTCTTCATAAACAGGATCTATTTCAAGAGTAGATGAACTAACTCAATGAAAATGCTGTGTCCTGGTCTTGAGTAATAATGGCTTTGGGATCCTCATTAGGATTGAGAGGTGCATGAATAAGACAGTAGGATGAAGTGTCATGAGAGTCACAACTCAAGAGTGACTTAAATGCAAGAATCTGCACAAGGTGAGATTTTTTGATAGGCAGATGGACCAGTAAGGTTGCAATGCCCAGCAGCTCTGCCCAGATCATGTGCCACAGCAGGCACAAGCATTCACTCACCATCGCAAGACCTGGGCACATCCAGCTCTGGGGGTACCAGTGCTCAATTGCATTTGGAGTTTCATAAAATCACAGAATATCTTGGGTTGAAAGGGACCTTAAAGTCCGTCTCATTCCAACCCCTGCCATGGGCAGAGACACCTGCCACTATCCCAGGTTGCTCCAAGCCCTGTCCAACCTGGCCTCGGACACTTCCAGGGATGGGGCAGCCACAGCTTTCCTGGGCAAATTGTGCCAGGCCTCACCACCCTCACAGGGAAGAATTTTTCCCAGTATCCCACCTAACCCTGCCCTCTGGCAGCGGGAAGCTATTCCCTCTTGTCCTGTCCCTCCAGGCCCTTGTCCAAAGTCCCTCCCAAGCTCCCTTGGAGCCCCTTAAGGGACTAAAAAGGGCTCTGAGGTCTCCCTAGAGCTTTCTCTTCTCCAGCCTGAACTAATTTTGCTTACATCAGGTCCTGCTGACTGGGAGGAACTTCATTTTCCCACTCGAGGGTGCTGTTCCCATTGGCAAAGGCCACCCTTCAGCTTTTCCAGTGCCCAGCATCGCATCCCAGAGCTCACAGACAAAATGGCCATTAGGCTCTCTCAGAGCTTCATTTGGACTCACTGGACAGGGTTTCAGAGGGTAACACTCTCACGAACTATAACTAGAGGACTTGTTTGACCTCTGAACACAATATCATCCTGTTGACAGTGGGCATCTGCTGGATAAATTATTACATTTTTGTAAACCTGTGTATACTCATAAATATATTGTCATATAGATACTAACCCAGCAGGAATTCAGCAGTCCATATTCTAAAATGATTAGTGATTTTTAAGTACCTCATATCCTAATTGTTTCATGAAGTTATTGAAGAAACCTGATAGTTAAGAGACTGTGTGCCCATTATTGTCCTTCAGATCCCTTTGGATGTCTCAAGGTACAGATCCCAAAAAGACTTTTCTTTTATGGCTTGAAGGCAGCACTCTGCAGAGGGATTGAGTAGCAGTATTCAGCACTTGTAATTCTAAACTTACCATGATTTATGATTATGGACTGCTGAGGCACTGAGAGTTAGGACTTCTCACCAAGGCTCTGTGTTCTGAGCTGCTTTGCTGTACGGAGCCTGGCAGGTTTGTGCTGGGTTGTGGTGCTGCTGCGGGTCCTTGTGCTGGGGACCCTCTGGTGAGGACACAGAGATGGGTCCTCCTGAGTGGGAGGACTTGGGTAACAGCTCTATAACTAAAAGAGTCAAAGCAAACCCAAGGGAAACAAAAGGCAAACAACACCTGAGCACCTTCCTTTGCTCCAGGGGACTTGGATATTTTTGTTCTGCCTATTGCACACACTGAAACAAGCAGACTTTTGCTCATGGAAAGCCCAATCCCAATCCTTTGGAAGTCAGTGGGAGTTTTCTTTCATGTCAGTGGGCTTTGGATCGGCCCCAGAAAAACTGGCTTTATAAATATAGGCATTGCCGATCAAGCACTGTTTTAAGTTGGTTTCAGTGATGCCACACGAGGAGATACTGGATGACCACCTGCTTGTAGGAGCGCTGGGGTGCCCTGAGGCTCTGAGATGGCCAGAGCTTCCTGACACGATTGTAACTCCAGAGCTCCAGGACTTTGTGCAACTATATTCTCTGATATGCTGTGGCAACCTGGCTACTGTAACAGAGACTATTTACAAGCCATCCCTTTGCCGGCAGCTGGATTGTGCACTGCCTGGTGGGAATGGAGCAGGTGGACTCAAATGTGTAAGTGAGAAACCTATTAGCAAGTCACTGTGTTTGTTTTAAAATTGTTCACATTTCTGTTTGCAAATGTATTTATAACCATGCTCATCATAACCGTGCTGACTACAGCTTTAGAAAAGTCAGGCAAGAAAGAGCTGATGTACAGAATTTCAGCGAGATAAGGGAACAGCCTTAAGTGCTCCAAGAGTGCATTATAGCACAGGAAGAGCAAACAGGATCTGTGCTCCCAAGGCTTGAGAGCAAGAATGACGGAGTGGAATTTTTTTTGGTCTGCATAACACAGGACAGAATAGATCATCTTNCCGGGCCGGGCCGGGGGCGGCGGGGCCCTGAGCGCGGCCGGGCCCTGAGCGCGGCCGCGGGGTGCGGGCTCCGCTCAGCCCGGGGCGAGCACGGGGGTGTGGCTTTTACCCCTTGGCGTGAAAAACGATGGAATTGAGGGAAGGTTTTCTNTTTGCCGGCAGCTGGATTGTGCACTGCCTGGTGGGAATGGAGCAGGTGGACTCAAATGTGTAAGTGAGAAACCTATTAGCAAGTCACTGTGTTTGTTTTAAAATTGTTCACATTTCTGTTTGCAAATGTATTTATAACCATGCTCATCATAACCGTGCTGACTACAGCTTTAGAAAAGTCAGGCAAGAAAGAGCTGATGTACAGAATTTCAGCGAGATAAGGGAACAGCCTTAAGTGCTCCAAGAGTGCATTATAGCACAGGAAGAGCAAACAGGATCTGTGCTCCCAAGGCTTGAGAGCAAGAATGACGGAGTGGAATTTTTTTTGGTCTGCATAACCAAGGACAGAATAGATCATCTTAAGGGTTTTTTTGTTTTTTTTTTTTTTTTCCGGCCTTAAAATCTACACAGCTGTACTGCGCTGATTCCAAAGCCGTGGTCCACAGAAGGAGCACTTTCTCCTTGTTTTGAATGAAATACCGTGTAGTACTTGAACCACTGTTTTTCCGTGTAAAGAGCAGCTGCAATCTTGCTGAAGGAGCCCTGGGTGCCCCGCGCCGAGATCTCGCCGCGAGGCCGCCCTGAGCCGGGGCNATGGAATTGAGGGAAGGTTTTCTTGCTGGCAGTGAAAACTGTTCCCTGAAAAAAGGACGGCAAAGCTGGGCAGGAGGCTGAGGTGTTTCGTTTGCGATTTGAATTTGTTTTAGAAAGATTTGTGTAATGATCAAGTAGGATAACGACAAAAAACCAACCAACCAAACCAACCAACACTAATTCTAGACTGGAGTTGCTGAAAACCTCAAATCAGATACTTGACAGCAAATTCCACTTCTGGAATCTTTTAAAGCCAGACCAGCTTTAGGTTTTAGGGGGTAATGGCAGTAAGATAAGAGTGAAGTCAGGTGTCAGGGCATGAGGTGATTGTTTCTGGAACAGACCGGTGTTAATTTGCAGTCTGACAGCTGAATTTTAGCTTACCAGATTGGAAAATGCATCTTTATCCCCATCAGTTTGTCATCATCTAAAGATAATTCCTTCTTTTGAAAGTGTAATACGGAGTTTTGTGGGATAAGTTTTCTCAAAGTCAGATGGAAGGTGTATGTAAGAGGACACACTTTGAAAAGTTTGTCCTCAGAAGGAACCAACCTCTCCTTCAGCAAACAATGAGGACTCGGGTGAGATGAGAGACTCAGCTGGTGATCATTGAATCTACAAGCTCAGGTTTACCAACATAGCCATGAGGCTTGAAAATGCAGAGGAATTTTTTCTGTATTTCTGTTTAAAAAAAAAAAGACAAAGGTTTTTTTAACCTGGGGGTTGTACACTGGAAGATAACAGATTTTGTGAGATGCTTGTGTTCAGAGCAGCAAAGAAGCTGCCAAAATTGAAAAGTGCGTCTTATGTTAAGCCAAAAGAGCTTTTTGCTGAGAATCAAAGCTGCTGAGGGTTATTAGGTGTTAAAATCTGTTGAAATTTGCATATAGTATTAATTTTCTTAATCCAATTCCCATCCCATGTCGGAGTTATGTTAAGAAGATAAAGCAGAGAGTAGAGACTTTGCAGCTTGACAACTGCTTCCGGACAGGAAGGAGAGTAAACACCTGCAATGAAAAATTATTATTGTCCTGTCCTTTTGTTATAGTCTACCAAAATCCACAGAAATGGGTTTATTTTTGCTGTCTGTCACACCAGTAACTATGAGAGACTTGGCTTCTCTGTTCACATATGGCGAAGATTAGATTCCTGTTGCAAACCCTACATGTTTGGCTTAAGGAACTAATTCTGTATTTCAGCTCTAATCAAAATAAAAACTCTTCTGAGTTGATGTCCTTTTCCCATGTTGTTGGACAGCGTCTGGAGACCTGCATTGCCAAAAGAGAGGCAGGTGGTGCTTGAGGATGTCTAAACTATCTGCTCTTGCCTCCCAAGTCTGTTTGGGGACACCGACCTGTCTGAGCTCTGAAGCTCCGAGGTTGTGTACTCGTGCAGGCATCAAAATTCAGTTTCCTGCTATACGCCTTTTTGGTGAAATAGAGCTAAAGAAGGCTTCTTTTTAAAACTTTTCCTCATGGTAGAGCTCCTTTTCTTCACTTCATGAGGTCACCAGATTGATGGAGTGCATTTTTATTGGGTTTTTGAACACTGCTTACAGTTTCTGACGTCCTTTTGAGTGCAGAACTTAAATGATCTGATCTGAAGGAGAGCATGAGCTCTGGAAAGTCAATATCTTGACAATAGCCAATCTTTTATAAACCTGGCAGTGTCCAGTAAACACAAAAATACCTAAATCAGGCATTCCTGCAATTCAGATTTTTTCTGAAAGGCACCTAATGAGAATCCTTGAAGAAGGTTCAAGAAGCAAAAAGGTGTCAGGAAAGTCTGATTGCTTTCTGTTCTTTGAGATACATAGCAAGAAAATTGATACTGTTTTTATAAAGTTTTATTCTGTATTATAACTCTAGCTTTTTTAATACTCTACACTCTTTCCTGCAGAGCTTTAGGGGGAAGATTGCTTTCAGGTTCAGAGAGTTATCCAAATTTTTCTTTTCTGACATGTTTATGGCAGAGAACAATACTTTACAGGGCAGGGAAGGAAGTAAAAGCCTCTGTAGATCACTTATTTTAGCATTATTCTAGGAAGCAGGTTACGTGGGCTCAATACACAAAAATCAAACTGCAAACCTGCTCATTCTGCTTCTGAAAAGTGATTATGGTTTAGTCAGTACAGCTACAGGTGACAAGGCTTCAGCCATCTGGGCATGTGCCTGAGCTTTGTCTCATTTTCTTCCAAAGCAGTTCCAAGGTAGAAGTCCATGGGACTTCTCTTTTGGAGAGCACTGTGCATGGAACGAGTACATGAGTTGGGTTTGTGACCGGTGCTTGCAGCAGATCGAGGGACCTCACAGCCAAGCTGTAGCAGTTGGGTTGCCACCTGCCAAGGTCATGATGATTTGTCCAGACTTTGGAAGCAGTTGTTGTAAATGAAAGATCCCTCAGGGAATCTTCAGATCCTAATTAATAGCCCATTTCTCTGCAAGAGAGTAAAATGCAGCTAGAATGTTACTGTACACTACTTTTTCAGGTCTAAGATGAGTAGGGGATAGTTCTATAAGCTTGCTACTCACTCCTGAGAGAAATAGGAGAGAAATGCAGGCATGGTGTTTGGTGTGATATGATGCAGAGGGTCACTGCAAGTTAGTTGTGTATGTACACCCAGAAATTGCTTGGGGCTGCATCTATCATATATTTAGGCTTAATTTTCTGGTTTGTTTTTTGTTTTTTTTTTTTAGGTTCCTTTTGCAGAGGCCAGTAAGGACTTGATGATATGAATCCAGATATTTCCAGGTATGATGTAGCAGATGGGCATTTGGAGCTCAGTGGAGGTACAGTTTCATTAGCTTGAGCTGCGTTTCTGTAGAGAGAAGTGCCACCTTTGCTAGGTCCTGGCCAGTTGTCATTTCCCCTTACACCTTGCACTGGGCCTGCACAAATAATTTTGAAGCCAGGAAGCGAATTGCACTGAGGAACTGGCATGGAGTAAAATCACCCCCAAGCAAAAACAAAAAAAGTTTGTTTTAAACCCAAATATTTTTCTCAAGCTGGCTCTCTGTGAAACCTCACAAATTCCTGTATTGGGCATGGCAGGGGTAGTGGCAGTGAAGTGGCAGAGCTGGCCAGGAACGGGTGGAGGCCAGGGTCCAGTCTTTGATGACTCTGTTCATTTACCCTGACTCTCAGTTGTAAGGAACCTGTCTCAGCAGGGGAATCTTCGTGCTGGAAAGAGCAGCAGTTTCATTTTAAGGGCTGTAGTAGATCTCTCCACCCACTGATATAATCTCAAAGGAAACACATATATTTCTTTTCCCACAGTGGTCCTCCAGTCTTTGTTCAGGTGAAAGCAAACTTAAAAGAGAGGAGATTATAGAATGTTAAAGAACTAACGTGCACAAGTCAGAACAAAGAGTCCATCTTGATTTTCTGTACTGTAGGGTGTAAGTAACACTTGTACTTGTTCTCTGAAATGCTGAAAATTGAGTAATTATCTCACAGCATTATCTGAAAAATCATATTTGTTTAATAAATTTAGACTCATTGGATGTATCTAGACATTACTATGACATAACAAGTACACACTAAAATCCAATGGGGGTGCAGTTGAACTGAGGGGCATGCAGTTTTGAACTGACTCCACTTTAGCTGTGAATTTAGAGCCTGTTGATAAGAACAAAAGTGTCATGAGATTCCTGGAGTCAGAATTGCTTGTTGTGCTCTATGTTTTACATCCTGCTTGTATTTCTAATGTCTGTTTCAGGTTTCTTCCCTGTAGGAGAAAAGCCACTCTTTCGTGTAAAGGAAAAGGAGAAGTCAAAAATCTTACTTAAAAATAGATTGCTCTTTAGAAAGCCAAAATCTTGCAATTACTTCTTACTAGTAAAATTAATCATCCCCGTTCTAGTTAATATTAATTGAGTAATTGAACACTTCAATGGAGTATGTTGCAGGTGTAGAGTTTACACATTTCCAGCACGGTTTCATTGCAGTGCCGCACACTGCAGGTTCTGTTGTAAAAGCTGCAGCTTACGAAGTCCCTAGACCTGGAGTACACCTGGCAGGAGGTGTATGGGAACCTCTGCCAGGAGCTGGGGCACTGCCCCCTGCCCAGCAGTGTGGACAGCCCTGGCATGCCCAGCGCAGGCTCTGGTTCTGGATCGGTTCCAGGAGCTGTTACCCAGCCCAGACTGGGGCCTGCTGTGAAGCTGCCATGGAGGGCTGAGGGTGCAAAGCGTCGCTCTCCACTGGATGCATCCTGGCCACCACGAGTGTAGGCAGAGCTCCTCTCCTTGGGCCTGCTGTGCGCTCGTGGTGTGACTCAGTGCTCCTG
Organism: Melanocharis versteri; assembly: GCA_013397845.1. NCBI lineage: Eukaryota > Metazoa > Chordata > Aves > Passeriformes > Melanocharitidae > Melanocharis > Melanocharis versteri. The sequence continues at coordinate 122,319 of VZTG01009767.1, read as the reverse complement.
GTCCCACACACTGACCTGGCTGTAGGGTGTTTTCCACCTTAACTAAGTGTCTGCAAGTCTATGTTCTGTGCCCTTAGCCACCCTCCTCATTTGAATAAAGGTTTGAATTTTGTTTTGGGTCTCTGCTGTATGCATGTATTCACCTTTAGTATATCTGTATTGAAGGTTTCATATTTAATTCTGCTGGCACTCTATGGCAGGTTCTTTTTAAGTAAAAGGAAACAAATGTCATCATTTTCCCAGTTTCGAAAGTCCACTTAAGGCTGTTCTGTTGGGGGTCATTTTTGTAGTGTTTTCATCTTTACTGATGAGTACGCCTCAGTAGGTTTGTCCAGAATTAAATAGCAATGTCAAGAACCCAATGCATGTTCCCCACTCCTTTTCCAATATGCTTTAGTTTTAATTAATTCAGGAGTTTTATTTGGAAAAATAGGAAATGTGTTCAAAGAGGACTGCAGTAATTCCATAAACTTCAAGACTGATTCACCTTTTTCTGAAACTGGTTTTGATAACAACTAGTGTCTTTGTTTGAAAAGTCAGTTCCAAAAATAAAGAAATTCTTCAAATACATTGGTTTGTGAGGTTGCTGCACTGGTAGCCACAGGTATGGCATATGCCTTCCAACCCAACAAGTGCCAAGACTTTGAATCAAAACAGATAAGGAAAAATAAATTGTGAAAGAGGTAAACTACAGGCTGTGTTCAGATTATTTTGTTTGTAATAAGCAGTGTTATTTTTATCCCTGTGGTACTATAAGAGCTTTTGGGACAACAGCTTCCCTATTGTTCATCTGTCTGTCTCCATACATGTGTGAAAGATCCTTCTGCAGGGTTTGAAAGATGAATTGTCAGAATTTGTGTTTAATGTTTTCAAAGAAAAGATCAGTGGCATTTTTCTGTTTAGAGAGGATACCGAACTAAAAGCATGAAAGCAGAATTCCCCAAATAGTCACTTCTGTGTGACTTTTCTTGTAAAGTTACTTGTGGTGAATTGAAGCAAGGAGAAAGTGACCCTCAGTATCTGTATTTTAAAAATAAACCCTGAGCTCAGCCAGTGGGAATCAGGGCTGTGCTGCGGAAGCTGGAGGTGCTGGTGGTGTGCTGGGGGATCCAACTGGCTGGGGCTGGAGTCTTCACCCTCCGCAGCTGCTGCGGGCAGGATGGTGTCGGCTCAGGCAGGGCAGAACAGCTGGCTGAGGTGAGGTAAATTGGTGTCTGTTCTGCAGAGGAGTTGGCCCAGGGAGGAATAATTGTGGTGTCAGAGTTCTCTCTCAGATCTGCTTGTGCCTGCAGCAAACACAGGGTTCCTCAGCAGCAGAGCAGGAGGAGGAGTCCAGCTTGAGGAGTGACCGTGTTCGTCAGAGGACCAAGAGGACCACCAGGGCTAAGCAATCCGAATAAACCCTTTCTGTGTCCAGCGGGATCACTCATTAAAAGGGTCCCATTGCATATGTGGTTAAGCCATCTTGTAACGCCTGAACTGCTGGATAAATAGCACAGTGTGGTTGCAGCCTTCAAATCTTGACAAGGAATACACTGTCCTCTAGTGATATTTGTTTATGTAATAGGTAAAGCTCCATTGGAGGCAGGTTCTCTTCATATTAGGCACTACTCCAGCAAAGAAAAGAGGACAATGCCTATGGAAACAACTAGAGTTTTACATTCTGCTTTATAAGCTGCCCCTACCATGGAGCTTTTAAGTTATCTGTGCTAATGAAGAATAATTCATATTCACATTTGTTTTTAAATTAACATCATCATATGATAGATTGCATTACTCATTAAGCAGTAATGCTTGTGAAAAGTGAGTCTCAATGCTTTTAATCTTGGAGAAAGGGAAATCTTTCTATCAGCTGCTCAATGTTTTCAACATACTTTGCTTTTGCAGTAATGTTGGGAATGTAGATGTTCTCAGATAAGGTTTTAAGTTTTGTGTTTTGAAATGAAAAATCATGAAAACATGTACTAGTTTTACAGGTAGGAGTATAATTTAAAAGAATCTTAATTTTAGCCTAATTAATTTTTTTTCCTAAGCTTTGGAACAGGCTGGGGAGTTTGCAGGAACAAATACCTGGGAAACTGATGGGACTGTTGATGCTGAAATTTAAAGCCATCTCATAGAAAGTAATTAAAGTCTATGCGTTTCCTGCGTAAGGGAGGGGAGCAAGGGTTATGTGAGAAGTCATTAACACCATTGCTCTTAATTTCCCAAATTAAGAGCAATGGTAATGCTTTGGACTGCAGGGAAGTAGGAGTTGTAGGTGAAACTAGGGACGAAGAGCTTCTGAGGGTTGCTAGTATGAACCTAGTGTATGGCTGAAGGCAGAAGGACAGAAGAGGAGGAGCTGTCCTGAAAGGGAGCAGAAGGGCTTGCCAAGGGTGATTCTTGGAGGATAGGTTAGGAGAGGGCCATCAGACCACAACAGTACGACTGTTTAGGAATGTTTATGCTTCAGAAGGGCTGGAGAGACAGGTAATGCATTGGAGAAGCATTGCACTGTCCAATGAACTCGTAAGAAAGAGGCTTTATCAAGAGGTGTGTTGGTATTTTAATGTGACTCAAGTATGGCTTGGAAGCTTGAACCTAGTACCTGCTTTTTATTATTCCCTGTTTTAAATTTAGAATTAAACTTTTTGAGGCCTGGTATTTGTTTGTTGAGTAACAGGTTTAGTGATAATCAGTTGAGTGATTTCAGTTGGCAGTAGAAAAAATGTCAGGTATGTATTGTCATGAATGATCTGGACAAGTATTTTTTTGCTCCTCCAGCATCTGAACATCCATGCACATAAACTGGGTTGTAAGGCAAGAACTTGCCTTTGGAAGAGTTTCTCACGAAGTTATTGCTGCCCAGGCTCCGTTTTGAGCCTTATTCAGTGTGTATTCTTGCAGTGTGTGATTCCTTTTTGTGCCTTTCTCCTTCCAAAATCTGTGAGAAGGCTTCTCCTGGTGCATGAACTGCTTGTTGGTACAATCTTTGCAGATAAATAGCATTTCTGTTTAGAGGCTTTTTGGCAGTTTTTGCTGTCTGTTAGCTCAGATTCAAGGACATGATCTCATTAAGACTGCCTGACTCTTTATTTGTTTGGTACTGATGAATTTAGAGAAAGAACAGGTGAGCAGTTCTAGGAGAAGTAATCTCCCTCTTGATTCTTTGAGTGATCTTCCAACCTGACTTCTTAGCTCACTGTGGCCTGAGGCCAATAACTTGATTTTCTTCCTCAATTCTATCAGGTCATGTCAGACAGTGATGGCTGTTTCTACCAGTGAGACTGGAGGAAATAGTAGATTTCAGGAGAAAGAATAAAGGAAAATATGCAAAGTAGCTAATTTGGGCTTTATAGATGCCTCCTTCTTAGATTTTACATTTGCACTCTTGGGAAACACACATAGGTCTGAGGCTACGTGACTGTGTTTTGTGGAGATGTAGCTGGTGCTTTGAGTGCCTCAGTTGCTATACTTGGACACCAGTGGTGTCTGATGTTCTCACTAAGCTGTAGTATGGTCTGTAGCTTTCTGCACAGTGATGTGGTCTTACCCAAACAATCAGCATGCAGTCTCCAGTGGTTTTTTGCTGAATTTTTTTGTTTGTTTGTAGGGTTAGTGTTCAGTAGCAGAACATTGTTCCCAAGTGTCAGGACAACAAGGTTTATGTTACCTCACTCTGCCCTGAAAGTAACACAGGAATGTTACTTCATTTAATAATTCAGCCACGGACCAGGTACCAGCCAGACTGTAAAGGTCTTCAGCTTTTGTCTCTGTTGCTTTTACCCTGATAATTTAATACAGCACTTTGTTTTTCAGACTAGTTTGACGAGTGCTGCAGTTCAGCCCAGGTTTTCTGCAGCATTAGTACAGAAGTATCTCCAGGTTCTTGGAGGAAAAATATGGCAGAAACAGCTGTGGTATTTCCAAATTTGAATGTACCTTCTTAGGTGTTTCTTAAGTTTCAGGAGAGGAGATTTGCACTTCTTCAGGGACCTACTTGGCAGGATTTCATGGGAGACTCTCTTGGCAGGTAAAGGTGCTGATCTTCCAGGGCAGCCAGTTCCAACTACGTGTAGTCCATCGCAACATGCAAGAAGACAAACAAGAATGGTAGGAGGCAAACAGGCATGAGCATGGAAGTGTTGTTTGAGCTTAAACACAAGAAGGAAGCATCAGGAATGTGGGAGCAGTATGAATGGCCAGGAGGAATATAGAAGTGTTGCCTGGGCATGGAAGGATGCAGATAGGAAAGCTAAAGCTCAGCTGGAGTGAGGGATGTGAAGGGCACCCAGAACAGCTTCTGAAAGCACATTGGTAGCAAGAGGGAGGCTAAGAAAAATTTGGCCTCACTGCTCTGAGCACCTTCTGACCAAAGACATGGTAAAGCCAGAGGTATTTAGGACCTATTCTGGCCTTGTTTTTAGCTGAATGAACTAATGCTTGTTTTTCCTGGGCAAAATCAGGAAGTTGTACTCATCCCCCTCAGTGAGGGATGATTGAATGAGAAGAGCTGTTTGATTTGCATTCTGACGTGGTGAGTGACATCAGCTGAAACCCGTGCTGTTGGTCATACCTGGCAGTCTGCTTGGCAGCCAGGCACTCTCAGGCAGAGCAGCCCAGCAAGGAAGGAGCTGGCAAGTGGAGCACAAGGTATGGGAGTTAGTATGTAATTTATGCTGGGTGAGGAAGATGTTCTCTGCAGATCTAGGTAAGCAAGTTTGTCTATTGTGGAACTTTTATTTGCAGTTTCAGAATTTTTGGGGGGCATTTTATGGTTTTTCTGGAACAGAGCTTTCCCAAAAGATGGTGTACATGAAAATTTTTGCCTTTGAACAGAGCAGCACATGACTTGCAAAATTAATTTATTCTTGTGTAAAAGCAGACATGAAATAATTTGGTAGGAGATGTCAGCTGGTAGATCTAAGTGAGGAGAACATGTGAAAGCTAGGAAGTTGAGGGTAACTGGAGAAACAAGGCTGCACAAATAATTTCAAATTTTCAATTATCTTCCGAAGAAGAGGATATGGATAACTGAGTCTGGGTGAGGAGGGTGAGCCTGGAGAACATAGTGTTGGTGATTACAAAGGTAGGGAGATTGTGGTTTCATTACTCTTGGTAGTAGTCAGAGTTGAAAGATCTTATTTCATGCAAAAACAGATGGAGGTTCTGCCAGAAGCTGTAGTTTTAGGGAAAGGGGCATGTAGAGTCACAAGAGAAAGAGGTGAGAGGGCTGGGGGACTAGAGAAGTAAAGCAGAATTAGCTGCAGGTAAAAAGAGACTAATACCAAAACCTGTACTTGTGATTGGAGATTCTGCATCAATTATGGCCAGAGCAAGCAGGCTTGTAAAAGTCTGCAAAAGAAGTTCAAAGAAATGGAGGTGTAGAGGGTGATGGGTTTTGTAGGAATGTTATTTTGACAGAGTGGGGAGGCATGCTAGGAGAGCTAAGGTCAGTAGGTAGTTCATGGACTGGAACTGTATGAAAAAGTTTAAATATTTTTTCATTACCATGGGAGGACCTTCTTAGGCGTTTTTCTTAATTGATAAATTTCAGCTGAGTCCCTTGGACACTGTCCATCCATGGTTAAATTTGCATTATAAGAAAAGCCTTAAAATGGTGAAGAACCAAGAGAAACATAGTTTAAAAAAGGAGTCTTGGGCAAGGGAAGTGTTATGAATAAGGCAATATCTGAAAGCAGGTATGACTCCAGGATGGCCGGCTGAGGTGAGGAAGTGGAAATGAACATATCAAAGCTGAAGTGAAATTTGAAAAGCTTAATGTATTCCCTTCAGGCAGGAAACTCTAACTGACTAATCTCTGTCTCAGTATGCTGAAAATAATGCTACATGTAATTAAGAATTTTGGAGCAAAGATTTTTTTTATCCATAAATTTTACCAAATCTTGATATGTATTAGAAGCAATGTATGAAAGATTAAAAAAAAAAAAAAGCAAAAATTATCCTAGAACTGTAATCCTATAATACCAGTATTGTGATCATTAGTGTGAAGATTTAAAGAAATATAACCCTTGGAGATGGAGATTAAGATATTAAATATAATATGGGTGTTCAAAAGATAGCCTGTGCCGTGTTAATCAGAGCTTTATTTGTTAAAATTATTTATTTCTGCCTAAAAGAGATGCAGTAAGTTTTATGTCTGAACTAGTAACTTCTCTTGGGTAGCTCTAACAAGTAGGTTTAGTTGAAGACATCAGGAATATGGGAAGTATCAAACAAGAAACTGCCTAGAAAAGCTATCAGGAGAGAATTTACCCATGGAATTCTTGACTAACTGATTTCTTAGCAAAGTGAGCTAAAGGTTCAAATGCATAATAGGCAATGGAAACTCAAATTTAGGCAGTATGGACCAGAGTAAAGCAGGAACACAATGGCTCTTCTAGTTTGAAATAACAGGAACATTTATAATTATATGGAGGACTTTGTTTCTTGACCTCAGTTTCTCAGGAAGACAGGACAAGCCTCCATTTTGGTCTCCAGCATATCAAGACTGGAGAGCCTTTTTTGGTTTTATTTAGCCTTAACCCCATGGAAAAATAAAGCAACTTGACTTGAGAAGCAGCGTAACTGCATCCTTGTGATGGTGTGCTTCCCCATTAACTAGTAATTTCCCCTGTGGCAGTACTGTGCTGCTGGGGGTAGTTGCATCCTGGGAAAACTGGCTGTACCAGGAAGGCTGCTGCAGGAATCCCTGCGCTGCTCTGGCAGCCAGGTCATTAACATGATGCTGCACTTAAGCTAATAAGACTTGGCTGACCTAAATGGCTTGGCCCAGAGCCACTACAGGGATGTTTGTACCTGTGGCATGGTTCACCCACAAACCTGGATAATCCACCTGCAGACAATGGACCATGTCTGCTGTAATTGAGCACTTGAAGGCCTTCGTAGCCAGTTCTTTCCAAGATACGTAAGCTGTTTCTGTTTCGTCTCCACCCTTATCTGCTATATTCACACATGTAAATTTACATGAATATTTGTGTACCTATATATTAATGTTTTGCTTGGGAATGAAATCTGGAAGTGAAGCAGCAGAATAACTCTTTGAAGATGTAAGCAACAGTTAACATTGTCTGGGTAAACCTGCTTAGCCATTTTACCTGTGAGACAAGGAGTAACCTCTTTAGCTGGATGCCCTGCTTCTTCTCAAACAGTTCTGCTTTGAAAGCGAAACCAAGTATAAACCTGGCCCTGAGGGGTTAAGTACAGTGTGGCTTGGGGTGGGGAGCCCTGCAGTGCTGCTCTGCTGCACGAAGTGCAGATGCAGCAATTCCTGCTCTCCTTGGAGCAGCTGAGCAAGCCCAACAGCAGAGACCTTTGTAATGCTGAGGATTCAGATAAAACCACCATGTTCATAAAAACAAAAAAAACAAGCAACACCAGGAAAGGCAAGATTCAACAAAGTAAATACAGTGGATGGGGCCACTGGCCTGCAGAGTCCAATTGCTTCAAGACCTTCTGGCTGTGTCACCTCAAAGGAGCTCAGTGAATTCCACTTTGCCTGTCTCCTCTTGGTGCACTATGGGCTAGGGCAGCATTGAAGCCTTGTCCTCCCTGTCCCCATGGCATAACTGTGATATTTCTCTGGTTTTGATTTCGTCCATACATGTGCCTTCTACAACCAACTTAAAGCTGTTCTTTCAGCATTTATTATTTTGTAAGCTGTTTGTGAAGTCCTTATGTTGATCCGTCCAGTGTTTCCCACTGTTGTTTTTTATCTCTATTCTTGCTGAACTCTGTGTGAGGGAGTGTCTTCTCTGTTAGATTTGTATTCAGAGCTGAAGGGCTTGGTTCTGCATGTTACAAAGCTACAGTGCAGGATAGATGCTGTGTGAGGTTTAAAGAACTTCTGAGAAAGAAATCGACCTGCTTACTCTTTTCTGTGGGTGCTCAAAGGGCCTTTTAGACACACTGTTGTCTTCAGCTTTCCAGCACCCTTGACTTGAGAACCTGACCTGTATAAATTGCAAAAGATATATGTGTTGCTTCATGTTGTACCCTGTTCTGTATTTTTGCTATGTGTAAAGACAGCTGCAAAGATGAAGAAATATTCCATGAGGGTGATCCTGACTGTCTGTATTTTGCACATGAGAGTAGATTAGATAATGGCTGTTTGCTTCTTTAGCACTTTGAATTTATATATTCCCCCTAAGCAAATTGGACATCTATTTTGTATTCTCCCACAGAGAGTCCCCAGTGGAGTTCAGCTGCTCTTCTCTACCAAGTGTGGTTTTGTGTTATTGTCAGATATATGCAGTTCTGGAGGGAGAATGTGGGATTGTGTAGCTGCAAAGCTGGCTGTGATGGCAGCTTTCCCCAGCATGCCTTCTGTCTGCACAGTGGGAAAACCCACTGAAGAGATGTGTTTTGAAGAGCTGAGCCAGGGAGGAAGTGTAATTTCTCCCTGGAGTTCTTCTAGGTATTCCTAATGCTTTTCCTGACTAGAGCTGAGATTTTTAACAGCAGAGAAAGTTTACCAACATTTTGAGGTTGGTATGTTCAATGCCTGTAAAGTTCTTTTTAATTCAGGCACCTCACTTAGGTTATCTGGCTCTTCTAAGCTGGTATCCAGTACTGTCTGAGTGCACAATCTGTTTTGGCATGGTGTCACCATGCTTCATGGTGACAGGATGTTCAATTTGTTGTAGGCTAAGCCCATATACAGTTTGCTTCTACAGATACATTCTGCTCTAAAAATGTAGACTTCTACAGAGAAACCTGGGTTCACACAGTCTATAGGAAGTTGGGGGACATCCTGAAAAAATAGTTCACCGAGGCTTGGGGGTTCGGCACAGCCACCCTGTCCCACGGGCACAGGGCTGTGTCACCCAAATAGGGCTGTACTGGTGAGCAGCATGTTTACTGAGTAGTCTGAAAAGCTTTTTCTGGCAGTTATGTATGTGTGCTTCAGCTAGCTCTGTCACCAGTGAGCCGTCACCAGCCTCCATGGTCCTGGCTTCAGGTGTTTTTGCTGGAGTACCAAAGACAAAGGAAGGGAACTGGTGCTAAAGGATCTTGCAGCCCTGCCAGAGGAACAGGGAACAGGTGGTTGGTTGCAGATGTTCTCACCTCCAGACAGCCTTGATGGAGACAGGTTATACTTCAGGCCCCAGAGAGCTGTAGAGACTTGAGATTTGGCAGGCAATTCAAAAACTGTTGCATCCTGCTTGTTAGGCTCTTAAAACAAGATTTGAAGAGTCTATAGACCCTGTTTATCTCCATTTTATGTGCCAGTGATTTTTGTCCAGGCATTGTCTGGAAGGAGAGCTAGAAGAAGGAATGGAGAGCAGCCTGGAAGTGGGATCAAAACTGCAGTTTCCAGAGGCCCAGAAGCTACACCAGAAAGAAAATACTGTTGATTATTGTCAAACTGAACTCTGGTAAAAGATCTGGATGTTCTTTTCAGTGATAGTGAAGCCATACTTCCACTTCTTTTGGTTGCAGTTCTTCAGTATGTCAGGCTCTTGATTTTTAGGAGGTATTTTTATGTTGTGGGTTTTACTATGAAAAGCTGAAATCGGGCAGTGCACAGAGGAGGAGAAGAATGCGTTTTTCATAAGATGGTTTTCCTTTTTCTTTGGGGAAAAAGGGAAGTGTTTTCCTGCTTTCTATAGATGACATATAAATTATATATATTATATATATTTTTCTATAAGTGATTAGAAAGTTTGCATCCTCTTGCTATCAATTACACGTATATTTTTAATCAGCTTTGTCCTCAAACTGAATTGGCCGTGCATGTGCCAGGAGGAATGAGTCAAACTTGAAGAAATAGCATCCTGTTCTTCCCTGTTTTAGTCAGATTGAGGTGAATGTGAATTGAATGTGAAGACACATTGAGGTGAATAGTAAAGTCCAAATCAAGAAAAGATGTTACAATTCCTTCCAGTGCCTGGAGGGAGCCTACAAGAAAGATGGAGAGATACTTTTTGCAAGAGCTTGGAGTGACAGGACATGGAGGAATGGCTTCAAACTGAGAGACAGTAGATTTAGATTAGATATTAGGAAGAAGTTCTTCCCCATGAGGGTGGTGAGGCCCTGGAACAGGTTGCTCAGAGAAGCTGTGTCTGCCCCTGGATCCCTGGAAGTGTCCAAGGCCAGGTTGGATGGGGCTCAGAGCAACCTGGGATAGTGGAAGGTGTCCCTGCCCATGGCAGGAGGTGGAACAAGATTCAAGGTCCTGTCTAACCCAACCGATTCTGTGACTCCCTGGTTGTGATTCCAAAAATATCCCTCAGACTCCAAAATTGTAGAATGAGTTTGACAGAGAAATTGCATCAGAATTAAAGATAACTTCCAAATAAAATGTCTGGTGCATTTTTGATTTGATAGGCAGTTCTTGCAGAAAGTGGACCAGGTCTTGGGACTGTGCTTGAAGAGAAGCTTTGTAATACTTGGACCAGACACTTAAACTGTGTGCTTTTTCCCTTGGATTCCTAAGGCAGTATTTCCTGTGCACTGTTCTGATTATCTCAGTGGGCATTTCATTCCCATTTCCTTCTTCTGTGCCTCCACAGAGTCTGTTTGATTTCAGAGCTTGTGTTTTGGTTGTTGGTTGTTACCAGCTAAGAATGAGCAACCTATATTGGAGGGTGATGCAGCTCATATTTGTGTATGAGGTAGAGTCATCTAGAAACAGTATTTATGTTGAATGCTTCATATCAACATTCTGCTGTCCTTTCTGCTGCTAAATTCAGTGATCATGTATGTAGATTCCACATTCAATCATGGTCTTTAAAATTACATTAAGAATCCAGCACAAAATCCACCTAGCACAAAAATTCTTACCTGGAAGTACCTTCCTTAATTCAAAGCGAAAGGCTGATTTTTTTTTTTTCTTTTATGAGGTGAAGTCTTAGAATAATAAGTATAATGCATATATTCACACGCACAGATAATGGAATTATAATCTGTAAATAGAAACAAATAAATACAAAATATCAAAAACGTAAAAATAAGGATATATACATAAAAAAGTAGAGCAGACTTGCCGCATCCTCATAATACCAAGCTGTAGAGAGGAATCTGTGAACCTGAGAAGTTTGGCACTAATATTCTGTTTAATTCTGAGGCATTTTTCTCCATTTTACCCCTGTTTTGGTTTGGTGCCAGGAGTCAGTATTCACCAAGCACAGGATAAGAATCTGTGAGCAGGTTATCAGCTCCTTGGGCAGTGCTGCATCCCACAGCTGTTCCGCTTTGACAGCCAGATGCAGCTTCAGCAAGGGTGTAATCCTTCCTTGGCTTCTCCAGCTTGTGCTGACAGGTTTTCTTGTGTGCAGGGCTCACTTTATTCTGGTCTCTCCTCCTTCCAGGATGGCTCGCTCTCTGTATGAGTGGCTGTGGCAGCACGAGTTCTGGCTGCCCCCAGGAATCACTTGGGAGGACATGCAAGAATCTGAAGACACTCATTACCCTCAACCTCGTGATCTCCTTCTCAGTATCCCTTTTGCTTTAATCTTGGTAGTTATTCGATGTGCCTTTGAAAGGTAAGTTATTTAATACTGTTTGGGGTTTCTTAGGTACAGTGGGAGCAGTTTGGGTCCAAAAGCTGGCTTTATTGTCTGTGCCAGTGCATGACTGAAGGTGAAGAGGTCCCCAGAGACTCCATGTCACAGAGTCTGCTGAGATAGGTACATTTTTCAGCTCCTTCTTTTCAGCCCTGCTAAAGAAGTGTGTTGTAGAGCACAAACCCTACTCTTTATGCAGTTTAGTCAGTAGTTCATGTGGTCAGTGACACAACATGATTTGCTAGTGGAAAACTGAGATTTACTACAGCATTAACCATTGTCAAGACTGCAGAGCAAGTCCCCTTTCGAGATTTTGAATACACTTTAGGTGTTTTTCAGTATATTCAAAACCTAGTATTCTTAGTAGCTCTCTGAAGAGGTAATCTTTTGAAATCTTGAATGGTTTTAAGTTTAGAAATGGGGGGGGAAATGACAATTTAAAAAACATTTTATCATTCTTTTTTGAAAAGTGGCTGCACAGCAAAATGGAAATGGACTTTCCTGTAGACTAGAAAGATGTTTCTTCTGTAGATTCTCTGTGACACAAGGGTAGCTTGGAAAAGCTTATAGAAGTTGAAATGATTCAGAGCTGTCCTGTAAGAATGTTTTTATGTAAAAATACTGGCTGTAATTTGGGGTATTTTATTAAAACCAAATGTGTGAATAATTACTGAAATAATCATTTTAGGATGATGCAAAATTGGAATTCAGATCTCTTCTTTGTAAACAGTATGTTTAGTGTGCATTCCATAAATTCCATGGTTTTTATCCTGCACTTTCCTGGGGACCCAGGCATCTTGGTTACCTCTGCTCATGTGGTAACCAAGGTGCTCTAGGTAGCCATTAAAATACGAGTGACTCGCAGTTCTTCCCTGCTGATGCGTGAGGCCTGGCTGGATTCCGTACTCCTTCAGGTAGGCCCTGCTGGTCAGTGATACAGATGCGCTTCTGGTGTGGAGCTGGAAATTGGGCCCATGTCCCACATTGACTGGCACTTGGCCAATTTATGGCTCCCCTATGCAAGACATGGCCAGGAAGAAGGAGGAGCCAAACTCTTCCTTGTGGTGGCTCATGACAGGACACGAGGCAATGGGCACAAGCAGAAATGCATGATGCTCCATCTACACATACAAAAACTCTCTTCTTTACTGTGAGGGTGCTTGAACGCTGGAACAGTTTCCCCAGAGGAGGAGGGAGTCTGCATCTGCAGGGATACACGATGCCCAGCTGGACATAACCCACTCAGGCTGCTGGAGCTGGCCCTGCTCGAGCAGCAGAGTTGGGCTGGGTGATCTCCCGAGGCCCCTTTCAGCATCGATTCTGTGCTTCTGTGACTCTGTCCCTTTATTTGCCTTCCTCCTGCCACACCATTCCCAGTCAATCTAAATATCTTTTTCATCTGCTTTTAGATGCCGATGGCCAAGTAAAAAGATTTTTTCTTTCCCATCCATGCGCTGCCTCAGCTGGGAGTGTTTCCACAGGCCTGGTCCTACTCATTAATTTTAAAGCTGTTTTGATTCACAAACTTCATTAAATAAAAGCTGCATGTCACACCCTTGAAAAAGATAACATCACAAGCCCATTTTACAGGTCCAGGAAACCTATAATCATAGCACTATTTTACCTATGCAAATTACAAGCCAGTGTTCTGAGCTGTATTCTTGTTTGTCCTAACTCTGCAGACATTTATTTCACCATGACTTTTTCTCATTCTGAATCATTACTGTTTCACATCCAGTTCATCCTGGAGAAGAAAGCTTGCCCTGTGAAGGTGAGGTGTGAATCCAGCCCTCAGTTTCTCTATTGCTTTATCTGTGCAGTGGAACTAGCCCTGTTTAAAATAATGTACACCAAGTTTGAGAATTGCAGAAGAAAATGTGTGTGTTACTTCTCATTTTCTATGTAGATAACCGTGACTGTATATCTTTGTACACCTGGTCTGCAGATCAAAATGAGTGGCTGTAACTAGTAGGCAAGTTTGGGTTTGGTGGCTGTAGCTTAGCCTATGGCAATTTATTCTACCTTCAGCCACCACCAGCTATTACTTGCAACTGTGCATTGGGTGCCAAGTGTTTCTCTCTCTAGATAGTTCCTGGTGGTGCCACATGTTATTATGTGTTCATGTGATTTAACTGTTTTGGTGGGTAATTAGAGGCAAGGGAAGTCTGGAGGATTTTCTGCAATGTCTGCATGAGCCGCTGTGCTGGGACCAATTGTTTCATCCTTTTTTGGGCATTAAACTTGTGAAAGACCCTGCTTCTTCAAGAATGGCTTTTCCTCTCCTTTGCACTGGCTGGCTGAACTAGGGGAAACTGAGACAGCAACATCCTTCTGAGAGCCAGCTATGCTGGGGATGAGGTTGTGGCTCTGGGAAGAGAACCCGCGGTGTCTGGGTGTGGCCTGGGAGAGCTGAGGAGGTTGTGTGTGCAGCCCTGGGGGAGAAGAAACAGCTCACAGGTCGTGAATCAACTCCCCTGTGAGCCGGTTTGTGCTGAAGAAGGTGGGAAAAAGTGGATTCAGTGCCGGAGAGTAGAAAACCCATTACTGCTGCAGTGCTGGGCTGTACCACAGTACTGAGGCAGGAACTGGGGGAAGCAGTTGATGATGTCTTGAGAAAAGAGAGGACCTAGAACTTGGGAACCTCCCCGTTCCTTTAATGTTTCCAGATTGCACTTGTGAGTAGAAGATATGTCCTGCACCCATAACTTAGAGCTTGCTTTTAAGCACCCGTATACCTTATCAGAACATTTCCCTGGATATAGTCCTGCAAGGATGTTGGCTTCTCTTCTAGTTATGTAATGTTGAAGACCATTTCTGTAAAAATCAAGTTCTTGGAGTGCTATGATTCTGAAGGAATATTGCAAAGTGTTTCTTGCCTGCATGGTTAGTAAAATGTGGCAACTAAAGTGCTTTGAGGGATAGTAAAGCCATTGAAAACCAGAATTTACATACAATTTTTGATTTGTCTGATTTTGGACTTATCCAGGGATTTTTGGGTGTTGGGCAATTGGAAGGAAAGGTCAGTGAATTTGAATCCTCATAGCTCCTAGATTTCACTAGAAGAGGATTTTAGTCAGAAATACTAGGTCTCTTTGTGGGAGGGTCGCGACAGTATGTGAGCCATATGTTGTACACTTAAAGAAATGGACGCTCTTGATCTGCCAGGAACAGATACTTGAACTCAAACCCGGAAGAAAGAAAGGACACCAATTCTGAGTATTTTGTTTAGAAATGCACTTTTCTAAAGTTTATTTTGCACAGAGACTTTTGTTGTTGATCAGTAATCAGGAAGGATCTGGAAACAGTTTCCTGCTAAGGTCTTACAGTCAGGGCTTGGTGCAAAGACGAGGGACACATTGCAGCATTTAATTGGAAACGGACCTGACTCAGTTCGGGCAGCAGCACTGTAGTGACTCGAGACCTTGTATCAAACAGAACAGTCAGTTTAATTGGCGTGAAAGATTCTCCTGCAAGCAGGAGAAGGCAGAGACTACTCCAGGAGCACAGCAATAGCCCTCTGCCAAAGGAACGCAGGAGGCTAAAAGAGACTGTGCAGTTCAAAGAACAGAAGTTCTGATTGCTGCTATTACTGGTTCTGCATTTCTTAGTACTTGAAGGTATGTGCAAGTGGCACCCTTATAAATAATAATAAAATCCACCTCCAAAATTAAATTATTTCTTGTATCTCACACTAACCCTGAAAGCCTCTGCAGAAGGAGTGTAGCCCACTTTTGAAAGGTAGGGGCATAACAGTTTAGGCCCCTTCATGATAAATCAATTTAGTTTCAACTTCAGCAGGTTTTGCACAAGACAGTTTGTCCTGTGATTACTGAATAAAATGCCTTGGTCAGACCTCTGCCATGTAAACCACAGAGTGAGAGATGCTCGCTGATGCAGAAGTAGGCTGGTGATGAGAATCATCTCCCTGACTGTGTCTGACTGGGAGAGGGGCACAATTTAGTCCTCAGATTCACCCTTTTATCTTGCAGAGAGCTGATAAAGTGCTGTGATGAGACTGTCCCTGCCACTGAGATGACGTATCTGTGATGTTGAAATCAGTACAAGCATCATCCTTTTAGGGTTGTGCTTGGAACAGGACTTAACTGTGAACTGAGTCAGAGCATACAGCCAACACGTGCAAATGTCCCTTAGGAAGAATTTCAGTCCTTGATTTCCCAATGATGTTCATAATAGTAGGATTGGTTCCATAAATCATGGGTAAACTCAAAACCCCAACAACAAAGTAATTGTAACTGGTTACACCCTGTCTTCATCCACTGCAACTGGCTTGTTTCTGTTATAGTGAGATTTTATGCCATGACCATAAGAAATCCGTCAGGGATTAAACAAAATTAATAAATTTGTCAGGATACTTTAAGTAGTTTTTCAGTAAAATAAATTTGTTGGCAAGCTGCATTGACACCTGACAGAAACATTCTCTTTGCTTTAATGTGTCTGGAAAATTTCAAACCTTGCCATTCCCAAAATGGTCTGATAAGAAGTGGTAATAAGGTTGTTTTCAACAATAGAATTGATTACATCTTCCTCTTCAGACGTGCTTATATTGATGCCTTGTCTTTGAAAGAGAAAGATCAGGCCTACTTCAAGGAACTGTTTAATGTAAGAACAAAGATCTAGTGCAGAGCTTAATGTAGATGTTTTCCCAACTTCAGTGGAGTTACGGATATTATTGAAATACTGTGTTATTGTTCTTAGCATGAGATCTGCTGGTCCAGTATCACTCTTATTAAACCAGTCACGTCATATTAAAAAAATCATTAGATGCAATTAAAACATTTCTTGAGAGCAGTCATAGCCAAAACCCAGAATTCCCAGTGATGGCTATATTCCTTTGCCATCCAGCAGCAGTACCAGAGTACTGCTAAATTTCACTGAAACTAGTCCATACTTACCCATGTTTTTGTGATAACTATGCGTCTTGTTACCAGCAAGCACACTTAGCCCTGGCCCTTCTCTTATGGTAGAAACATATAATTTTCGTTGGTCTTGGTACATCTTTGAATGTTCCTATAGCCAGTGATGCCAAAGGAATTTCCCAGAGATGGTGACAAAGAACAATTGATACACAGGCAAGTGGGTTGGCTGTGCAAAAGAAAAGTGGAAATGAGAGGTTATGTGAGTGAGCAATATGTGTACCCATTCTCCGGTTTAACAGAAGTTACAGCATTCCTTAGGTAGGGGGTCTTTTTATAAAATTGCTTTTAATACTTGTTAGTTAAATTAAGAAATGAGTTCTTGAAAAGAAAACTTCTAAAAGACCCTTCTGAAGGATGCTGGACCTGAAATAGTCCCTGAAGACGTGCATATGGAGTATAAACTCTATGACTAGCAGAGACCACAAGTAACCACATGATAATCACAGCCATAAATATATCCCATACTACGTTGAAGAAGAACACCTTTAAACACCGACATAGTGCAATAGCTTTTGCAGATTTTTTAAGCAAAGTGAAAAAAAAAATCTTATTCTGTGTCCAAATCATTAGGGAGAAGTGATCAGAGGACTTGCCTGTACAGCAGGAGTGACCAGGCAGAGCAGGTGTGGGGCTCAGCACTCGCTGCCTCTGCTTGGTGCTGTCAGCTCAAACCATCTTCAGCACCAGTTTGCAGTAACACAGAGACACTTCTCCAGTAGCAGTGTGTAAAAGGGAGCAATTAATAAGAACAGCTAATTCTCAAGAAATTCAAGTAAAATTCAGTTGATTTGGGTCTTTTTTTTTTAAAAAATTGTTTGACAGGTTTCCTGTTTGTGCTGTATTTATGCAGGATCTCACTTCACGCCCTCAATGGGGATGTTTCCTGCTGCTGAGGTGGAGAAGAGTGTTGGTAGTGGAGGAGTTAAATTGTTAAGCACAGGAATTCTCTAAAAAGTTTTCCTTGGATAACTTTTTTCTATTTATGCAGAATTTTTTTGCGTTATTTCACTGTGAAAGACTGAAGATGCACAGCTAGTGCAAACATCCATTCCTTTTGACAAGGTTTCTATTTGTTGTGTCCTTATTTTGCAACTGCGTTTGATTTATATTAGGAAACATGGAGGTAAGTTACTCCAGGAAAGACCAAGTGGCTTCCTGTTTCAGCAGGACATTTCTTCTGCGTTAATACTACACGTCTGGCAGAGCCTCCATCTTGATCCTGAGCCAAGGCCTTAGATCAGGTGGATGTGTACCATGTATGTTCCATGTTCTATATCAAGTAGGGAACAACATTTAGGCCTTATCACCAGTATGGTACTCCCCATCAGCTGCAAGGAAGCCAGAGACACGTGATTGGTGATTCAGAAGTTGACAAAGGAGGATATAGCATTTGCCAACCTCATGTAATTTTGAATATCACAGTACGGAGCTCAGAGCAGTAGGGTACAAGTCCAACAGTTTCTACTGTAAGTTTGTGATTTTACCTGCTCTACTCATGTTTAGATTCACTTGTGGGAAGCAGCTGTTAATGTACTGCATCATGTTTTAACAGTGCTGCAAAATCAGAAATCACTGTTCTATTTTTGCCTGACCCTTTATGTTTTCTTTTGCAGAGCCATAGCCCTGCCCCTCAGTACCAAACTGGGTGTGAGAGACAAGCAGAGACCAAAAGCTCAACCCAACCCCGTGCTAGAAACATTCTATAGTACGTGCCGCAAGAACCCTGAAGAGGTGAGTCCCTTCTTCCTTTGCTTTCCTGTAGATTTAGTGTCTTTAGCCAAAGAAAATCCCACTTGGAATCCTGAAGTTTAGCAATGCCGTTCATATCTGGAAGCTCAGCTGTAGCACTGGTTACCTGAGAGCAGCCAGCCAGGAAGGTCCTCCTGCAATGCCATCAGCTCTCAGTTCTGCTTCTGAACACCAAGGAGGAAACTGTGCTCCCAAAGGAAATAGTGACAGCTCCTGTTCTCTCCAGTGCTTACCTTATACACAGCACAAACTGCAGCACAGCGGCTCTGCCTGAACATCAGTGACACTTTCTTACTGTGAGGGTGCCCAGGGTGCCCAGAGAGGTTGTGGAATTTCTATCCTTGGAAAATCTCAAAGCTCTCTGGACACGGTCCTTGACACCTGGCTCTAGGTGGCTCTGTTTGAGCAGGGCCCATTGGACAAGGTGACGTCCATGGCCTCTTCCAACCCCAGCCATTCTGTGATGGCTTCTTTTCATATACTGGCAAATCCTGTAAAAAATTAGTCACATCAGCTGCCTTGAGCTGACTCCCACATTGCTAGTCCCTGCAGCTCAGCCAATGTGTTTTGCTTGATCTCCTAGTCCTAGACTGGGTCGTTCTGTTGCCGTGCAATCCATGAGTTTGAGATTGGCCTTGCAAGAAGCCAGTCTTGGTCATCATCACAGAGATTGTGGGGGGCATGAAAAACCTGCAAACACATCTGGTGGGTAGTTTTCTCCTGAGGGACAAGAAGAGTGATTTTCAAGAAATTGGCAAGATGACCCAGAGTTATAATGGCTGCTGCTGATGGGAAAAGCCACTGGCAGGATTGTGAATTGTCAGGCGATATTAGAATTTAACCTGGTCAGTGAAGGCCCTGGGTATGAACTCTGTGGTAGGGAAAGGAATCTGATTTTGTTTCAGCTTGTTTTTGTAGGCTTTCTCTTGGCCTCGAAGCAATAGCTATGAACTCTTATCAAGGATGGGTGAGCAGGGGGCTCACCATGGTTTCCAGTCCCAAGGAACAATTCTACTCCAAACACATTGCTTCACCAAGGCTGTTGCAGCATGGTTTGTGCTGCAGTGGGGCATCAGGATCCCCAGGATATGCAGTACCAGGTTAGAAATACAGGAAAAGAGGCTAAAATTAAAATGTAGGCATTGATCTGGGTAGTGCAGCCAGCCCATCTCTGCAGCAGTGGGAAGGAATGTTCTCAGGGACAGTTGTCAGTGTGGTAGTCCCTGACCTTCTGTCTTGGGTTTAAGCACTAGTTGAACATTAGTGCACCCATTAAAACTATCTATTCAATTTCTGCTGTGAGATGCAGATTAGGAGGAGGCAAAGCAGGCTCAAAACTTTAAAGAGCATAAAGAAATTTTTATTAACAGAATTAAAAGGAAAATAATAAGAATCAGAATAAACCCTCAAAACACTTCTCCTCCCCCCACTTCACATCCTTCCTTCCCCACTGATAATGTAAAGAGACCAAACTTGGACCCCTCAGTCAGTTTATCACTTCTAAAATAGTCTTTTTTCCAGTTCATTCAGAGAAAGAAAAGTCTCTCTTGCCATGCCATGGAGACTTTTTCCACAAGAAACAGTCCTCTCGTAGATTTAATGTCACAGCAAAGCAGCACGCTAGTGGAAATCTGCTTGTACTGTGAAGGTCCCTCCCACATTTGGTAGTTTTCCCACAGCTACCTCTGTGGGCCACTGACCCATGGGGTACACTTTTAAGGATGAGCTGTTCAGGAGCAAAGGTTCTCTTCATTATCTCTGAGATCATCTTTATCTCTGAAAATAGAGACCTCCCCCTTCTTCCCTGGGGCAAGGGTCTTTTTCACCTTATCTCTCTCTGTTCAAGCTTCTCATTGGATCTCAGTCACTTCAACATCTGCTGGCTTTAGCACGGATGCCTTTGCTTGTGTCTGCAGTTTGAACACTTCATCCCCCCATGCTTTTTCATGAGTTACAGGGATAACAGCCTGATTGTTCATGTCTTCATCATGGCCTACAAAAGAATTTCAGTCCAGAGACCTTTGGACATCTCATTCTCCTCCTTCTGGGCCTCAGCTCTGCCTTCACTGACTTTGAAGTCTCCATATTGTTCTTTTTAAGTGTCTTCACCCTTCTTCCCTTTCTCATTCGCCGGAGGATTGGTATCTGTAGGTTTTATCTGAGCATGGAAAGAGTTAATACCTCTCTGGGCTTCTGCGGATGGTCAGGTGCGGGCAGCGGTGGGACAATCGAAGTGCAGGATTTCAGACAATCGAAGTGCAGGATTTCAGACAGTCGAAGTGCAGGGTTCCAGGCCGCGCAGGGGGGGCCGTGCCAAGATCTGAGGGGCTGGGTCAGAATGGCAGCGGCCACTATGGCTGCACGGCTGCTCCTCCGGCCCCTGCCGCGTTCAGCTGCAGCCGCAGGGCTGCTGTCCGCACGGGCTGCAGACCTGCCCCGATCTCAGCCGCATGATCTCCTGCGGCGCCGGTAGGACGGCTCAGCGGCTTGTGGCCTGAGGGGGCAGAGGGGGCCCGGCCCGGCCCCGCCGGGGTCCCGCGGAGCTGGCGGGCTCAACAGCAACAAGATTTTAAAAGTCCGCACCGCACTGGGGGCCGGCCGGGCCGGGCCATCCCAGCCGAGCCAGGCTGCCCTGGCCGGGCCCAGCTGCCCTGGCCGGGCCGTGCGGGCTCCCCAGTTACCTGTTCAAAAGCCGGAAGTAAAAGAGACTTTCTCGTGGCTTTCTCTGTTTTAAATATGGGATCTGGAGGCGCGTCCAACCTCCACATGGTCAACCCATGACACCTTCCCCTTGCCTTTCTGTCCCCACAGTCCCCCACAGTCCCCCACAGTCCCCCATTTCTCACTATAACTGCATCTATGGCAGAGATCTAACTCAAGACCTGGCTTTGCCACCAGGTTTTTGCCACAGCTCTCCCTGCACCCCCGTTTTACTGAAGTGGTGCTTTTCTCCCAGCAGATCTGGGATACTAGAACAGATCCTCACCATGAGACAGCAGTGTGAGGTGGAGCAGGAACTGCTGCCTGGCTCTCTCCACTCACTGGTTACACCTCAGCCAGTTTGCTGGCTTGCTTCCTCTGCCGTGAGCCCTCAAACCACTGCTTAGAGGCAGCTTTTACTTGTCCAATACAAGATGAGATTTTGCAGTTCTTGGCAGCCTTTTCTTGGGAGGAATTCCACAACTGATGGAGTAGTTGGAGAATATAAATTAGCGCCTCCATTTGTCTCCACCACTAGAACAGAACTCAAAAAACAGCATATCTGAAAGCAGCATATCTGAAAATTGGTAATGAACTTATGTTTGTACAGCATGCTCCAAGTATGTAGGCCACTCTCACATGATACCAATTCAGGTAAATGCATTCCATGAAAAACTATTGCTTTACTTAAAAAATAAGGCTGTCCATGATGACACTTCCAAGTAGGAATATAAAACATGACAAACTTTTTTCATGTCACATGCCAAACTCTTAACAGCTTAAGGACAAGAAGGAAGGTAATTGCAGGATTTCTGTGAGTAATCTATTGAAGAATTACCCCTAGCAGGTTTACTACAACAAGAGAATATACAGTAGGAAGATAATGTTGCTCATGACATCCATCATGATACTGCATCAGAATGCTGAGAGGCATGACAAGATTCAGTGCAGAACTATAAAATATTATTTAAGCTGCAATGATCTTTATTGGAGTGACAGATATAAGGGATTTTGTCCCTGAAGACAGGGTGAGGAAGTGATTTGGCAACAAACTCATGTGAGGAGACAAGACCAGTTTGAAACTGGGGAAGTTCACATAAAAAATGAGAAGTTTCAACATTAGCATTTATAACCAATTGATTGGAGGGGAATGGAAAGATTTTCTACTATCCAAGATCTTTACACTAGGAATGGACAGCTTTCAGAAAGATACCTTAGCCTGAACATACTTGGGCTGGCCAGGAGCTCCAGCTGGGCTCTGTTGTGGGTCGGATGAGATATTGCCCTGTCTGATCTTTGAATCTGGATCTGAACCTGCTGCCTCACCTGTTTTCCAGGGTGAGCTGCTCAGTTTAGCCAAGCAGTGTGACCTGCCAGTGAGGAAGGTGGAGAAGTGGTTCCGGCGCCGGAGGAACATGGACCGGCCCAGCCTGTCGAAGAAGTTCAGCGAGGCCTGGTGAGCAGGAGCACAAGCCATCAACATCTGGTTTTCACCCGAGCTAAGCTCCACAGACAGCTCACTGCCTCCCCCTGCCCTCCATCCCCACACAGAGATCCCAGCTCCCTGTCTGCCCTCTATCCCTATGCGGAGAGCATCCTGGGTGTTCCCTGACCCACTTGGCTTTGCTGTAACTCTTTGCTTCTTCTTTGTTACAGAAACATTTCTTGCTTTTCCCTCTTATTTGCAATCCCAAGTCTCCTTTTACTGCTATACCTTTATTCCTTACTGGGCTCTTGTTTCTGACTTTTCCTGACTTTGTCAGACTGGCATTCTGCTCTGACACACATTTGTACCTGAAGAACTCTCTGCTGTTTATGTCTTACTGCTTTGCTGCTGCTTCAGTACCTACTAAAAAGGCATCCTTTCTGTTGCCTTTTCCCTTTGCCTCTCTGCAAGGAGATTCCTTCTGCTGCATCTTTTCTGCAACTATTTTGCACACTGTTGCTTTCAAAAGCCACAGGCAGCAGGCTGGATTGGATTCTGCTGTCATTTGACTTCAGCATCCTGAAAGTCACAAACCAGCACCCTTCCATGGGGGTGGAAGCTTGTGAGCAAAGAACAAAAACTGCCTTGGAAACAGCTGTGTGGAAGTCCTCCTTGTTATGTGGAGGCACAAGATAAATCTCAGGTCAGACAGGTCTGAATATCAGTCCTGGCTCAGCTTTCCGCAGAAAAGGAGGATTCTCCACAGCTTGGTTGGAATGCCTTGTTTACAAGAGGCTGCTCTGTGTGTAAGGAATTGGGTTCTCCCAGGAAAGCCACAAAGGCAAAAGAAATCATTAAATACCTGGAGTACTATTCATCTATCTAAAAGTGTGTATCCATAGGATAGGCATCAACTTTGAGCTCATCATATGTGCTCTATTTAACACTCCATCTGTAATTCAAAACCCCTGCCTAAAAACCTTAATTCAAAAAGAAGGAGAGGATGTGTATTATTTATTTATCATATTCCAGATAGTTACAAATATTTACAGAAACAGTGAATAAGGAGTTGTAAAGCAACAATGTTTATTCTGCCTCCATCTGGATGAAAGTCAGCTCTCCCTGCACTCTGATGACTTGTAGTAAATAGTAACAGTAAATACGAAACAGTAAATCCTTTTCTGCCTCAGCCCACAGAGGTTAGTGTCCTTTTACTCACCCTCTGTCGCCATGTGCAGTCTGTAGACAGAATGTCTCTCTGATGTGATGTAGCAGCTTTGTAGAGTTTATTTTTGTCTTGGAATTCCTGGGAGTTTCACTGACAGGTAGAGTCTCTCAAAATGCAGTTATGTCTGAATTGTTACAGAGATTTTTGGAAATTAAAGGACTGGTTTAGACAGTTTTACTCCTTTGAATATTTCCTGTGGTTTGTTTATTAATAACTTGTTTATTCTGTTGGGATAAAAGTCCCCTCATTCCTTACTATGTGTGTGTGTGCCTCTGTCCACTGAACTGGGCAAACAGTTTATATGTACTTCTGTGTGGGTTTAATGTTGGTAAATCATTACTGGCTCCTGACTGGGCCAAACATAACAGTAATTAGTTACTGTACATGCTAACAAATTTAGCAAGCCGGGTCTCCAAAGGCCTAGGACAGAGATTGGCATTGTTTCCCTTTTACAAATGCATCTGCTACTGCTGGGAAGCTTTGGGATTATTCTCTGAGGGATTTTAGTCAGCAAGAGTCCTGTGTCTTTTGCCATCTTTTACCGCAGAGGAATTGCTCTTTGTGAAGTCTGTGAAATGTGCTGGTAACCTGCAAAGAGCTGCTCCTGTTTTGGTCAAACCTTGAACATACTAACACGTGTCTTTGCCTTAGTAGTGTTGTTCTTTGAATTAGTGTGAGGATACACAGACTTGCAGCTCAGGAGTTAATAAATGGTATTCTAATGGACTTTGTTTTGTTTGTTTGTAGCTGGAGATTCACATTTTACATCATTTCTTTCTTCACTGGACTTGCTGTCCTGTACGATGTGAGTACACACGCAGTCACCTGCTGTTCTACCCAGCCACTGCCTGCAAAAATGGCAGAGTTTGTTGTCAAACATGTCTTTTCAGACCTTCTTCTAGAGGTTTTCCATACAGGTTGGTGTGTATCCCCTGCACAGCACACTTAGGAGACCACAGACATACTGGGCCACGCTCACTTTAAGGACTCCAGAGCCAGGATGTTTCCTCTTCTTCTGGCAAAGCAGAAGATAATTGCGATTGTGTAAAAGTACATTTCTGCAGGGTAGGAGATACAACACTTACCTAAGCTGGAAGCTGCAGGGCCTGTTTGTGTGTAGTATCCAATACCTCTTCAAGGTAAAGAAATTGGGCTTCCTTTGGAGCATGGACTGCAATTTAATAATTTTATCTGCTAATTTTCTTTTCCTTACTCAGGGTGGGATTGGTTCAGGCTCATGCTTTGGCCTTTTCTCCAATTTGATAAATAATGAGTTCTCTTGATAGAAATTGAACTGCCTCACCAGTCAGAAGTGGTAACAGGAGCCATGGGTGTGCTCTAGTCCCTGAGCTGTGGTCACTGAGCTGGGACTGGGGGCACTGGCCATCTGCTGCCTGTGCTTTAAAGGTTCCCCTGACTCTTTTGCTGCATCTGGTTCCCTAGGTGAGCTTTGCAAAAGTCTTCTGGTATGGTCTGATGGGTTAAGTGATGGAAAATGTGCACATCCCAAGGCAGCAGGCACAAACTCTCCTTGTAACCTCTCATTACTGTAACAAGTGAAGGACTTTTGAACTTACACAGACTTTCAAGTCAGATTTGAAGATACTCAAGAGTATGAGGATTATAGGATGAGCTAGCTGAGGAGTGAAGGTATCTGAATCCCAGCTGCAGTGTTCTGTGGATCTGTACATGAAAACAGAAGGCCGTTGTTTGAGACCAGCTATTGAAATTTGGTCTGGATGACCTGCTTAGCATTGTACAAGAGCCCCGTGGCAGCAAGGGGCATAATCATATTCTTCTGCATGTTATCTGTCCATTATACGCGGATGAAGTATCATTTTCACTTTTTGTGACTCTTGTCTTTATTCAACACACATCTTAAAATTTTCACAAAAAAGGGAGACATCCATCCTACAGACAGCACCTCTAGATCCTGTAGCAAATATGTTATTCTGTTACCTAAATTGTGCTAAAATGACTACATTAAAAAGAAGGAAAAAGAACTAACATGACAGGGCATATATACATGTGAGGTTTCCTGACTTTCACCATGTTTACCTTGTAACCTGAGTAGCTTTTTAACATGCATTTGTTTTGGTGAAACACCCTTCTTTCTTTAGGAAAAAAGCAAATGTTTAAATTCTGTATTAGTAGTTTCAGACTGATAGAAAAAACCTCTGCCTATGAGTCAGTGAAACAGCCTGTAACAAAGGAAAGTTATCTTCCAGTAGGCCACCAGAAACCAGCTGTATTTGCTGAGAGTAGAGGAATGATGAAATTCAGGGATCTTGAGTTCCTTTCTAGCTTAGGTAAACAGTATGCCATAGTTGTTTCATAGTTTTTGCTTTGTACTTTCTGGTTCTATATCACACATCTCTCCAGTCAGTTCTACTCCCAATCACACTCCCAGTCAGCAGGGACTGTGTCTGTTCCAAATTACCACTGCACCTAAAACCACTGCCTCCTGCTTCCCCTCTGTATTGCCCACACACCAGCAGTGCTCAGTGAGAAGAAGAAATGCTGCCTTCTTGCCTCAGCTCTGATATCTGGAGCCCTATAGAACTTAGAGAAAATTACCCTCATAGGTGTGAGGTGTTGCTGTGTTCTGTGAGCTCTGATCCAGTCTGGGCACAGCACCGGGCAGAGCTTGCTCCATGCAGGGAGGACTCTTGGGGACTTTAGTTGCCATATTTCTATGAAAGTTTCAAAAGTGCCAAGTTCTAAACTACCAATTTCCTATTGAACAGAGTAGGATCTTTTCAGAGGTTCATTACTTAACAAACTGCAGCATAACCTTCACTGACAGAGGAAAAACCACACACCTGACACATCAGTTTTCAGCCTTCTATCCACATTTAAGTGTTACTGTCTAAATCACAGATACTCCTAATGAAGTACTTGTAAGATTATTTTTAAATGCTCAAAACACCACCACCACCTCAAACTTGTAGAAGACTGCAGAAAGTTGGGAGAGGTCTTCTCTGAGCTATTGTATTTGGAATGGCTAAATAGTGTGTGAGATTTCAGGCCAGTAGCCACAATTTGGAAATGTCACAAGCAGATGCAAGTCCTTGTAGTGGAAATCTTTTGGTAGTTGGATTCCAGACAGTGTGACCAGCTCTGCCTGTAATAAAGCATGGCAAAGTCTATAGTAGTAATAAACTAAAGGACTTAGACAATTGGTAAGAAAAGAACTCCTCTGATATTCTCACATACATGTTGCATTTTTGTTGCAGAAGCCTTGGCTTTGGGACCATAGAGAGTGCTGGACAGGATATCCACAACAGGTGAGTCACACAAGAAGGAAAATTGCTGTTTTAAATCTTGTCTATTGTTTCTGTATTTTTTGAAAATCAGATTATATTAGAGACAAAAAGAGGACACTGAATTAAATTCAAACACACAAGACCTAAGAATTCAAAGCCGGACCGTCATCTAGGGAGAACATCCTTGTACCCGGTGTCGTCTAAACACAAGAGAAGATGAATTGGCAGAGCACTTTGTCACTACCAAGAGAAAGTGAAAACTTACGTTCCAGGGGTTTTTGTCTGACAGTCAAAGCTAGAGCAAGACCCCTTGACTGTATGTGGAGGTTGCAGACCTGTAAAGGGAAGAGTAATGCCCAATTCTAACAGTGTGAGCCACAGGAAATGTAACGGGAGAAATGACTGAAGAGTGAGGCAATGCCTTTCAAGACGAGTCTCTGAACAATCCAGTATTGCTCAAAGGCCAAAATTTTAGGGGCAGATCTATAGTTCTATGTAAAAATTATACCATACAAACAAGTAGGGCTTGAACAGGAATGTAAGACTGAAAGGATCACTCATGTCCCTGTGTCTCCTGCTCTGTACACTTGCAGTACGTGTCTTGTGAAAAACAGTGGGAGCCTCCATAATGGCACACTGTGATGGACTGACCCTGGCTGGCTGCAGTGTGCCCACCGTACCCATTTTTCTCCCCTCACTTCAAATGGAAAGGGGGGAGAAAATATAGCAAAAGGCTCATGGATTGAGATAAGGACAGGGAGAGAGCACTCCCCTGTTACCATCATGGGCAGAACAGGCTTGACTTGGGGAAAAATTAATTTAATTTACTGTTAATCAAATAAGAGTAGTTTAATAAGAAATAAACCCAAATCTTAAAAACTCCTTCCCGCACCCCTCCCTTCTTCCTGGGCTTAACTTCACTCCCACATTCTCCACCTCCTCCCCTGCAGTGGTGCAGCAGGATGTGGAATGGAGGTTGTGGTCACTTCATCACACCTTGTCTCTGCTGCTCCTTCCTCCTGCTCCATCTCTTTCCCTGCCCCAGCAGCAGGATTCTCCAGTGGGAGACAGCTCTCCATGAACCTCTCCACTGTGGGTCCTTTCCACAGGGTGCAGTCGCTTAGGAACAGACTGCTCCATTGTGGGTCCACCACAGGTCTACAGGTGCTGCCAGGAGCCTGCCCCAGCACAGGGTTTCCACAGGGTCAGAGCTTCCTTAGGGCACATCCCCCTGCTCTGGTCAGAGGTCCTCCAGGGACTGCAGGTGGGTTTCTGCTCCCTGTGGACCTCCATGGGCTGCAGGGGCACAGCCTGTATCACCGTGGGCTGCTGGGGCATCTCTGCTCCAGCACCAGGAGCTCTTCCTCCTCCTCTTGCACTGACCTGAGGTTCTGCAGAGTTGTATCTCATATTCTCACTCCTCTCTCCACACCACTCTTGCCCAGCAGTTTTTTCCATTCTTAAATACATTTTCCTCAAGGTGCTGCCACTGTCGTTCATGGAGCCAGTGGCAGATCTGTCTTGGAGGTGTCTGGAACTGGCTCTCTTGGACAGGGGGCAGCTTCTGGCATCTCAGAGAAGCCATCCCTGCCCCCACCCCGCTACCAAAACCTTTCCACGTAAATCCAGCACACCGTTTTCCAACATTCGTAACAAACAGAAGAGACCAAAACCAGAGCTGGTCATGTCCCACTGGCAAAAAGCAAGTCAAGGACAAACCTGTGTATTAGCAGGAACAACAAATGCATTAATTACAATTTCTACTAAACAGACTCTGTGCTATAGACAATGACAAAAGAAGCACCAGTTCTCCCAAATAGTCTGATCTTTGGGCGGGGAAAAATAGCTTCTGATCCAGAGCTCCTGTTTGGATGACCTGGAGTGTGACCAGCACATACCAGCTATGGAGATGTTCATATCCTCCCTGGAAGCCCCAGGGCATCCAGCCATGCTTCCTCTTGTGGCCAATCGCTGGTGCTACAAAGGAAAACAAACTAAAATTTATGAAGGCCATAAATAACCAGTGGGTATTTAAGAGCACAATATTCCATGTTCCTTTGGAAATGGTTGCAATGCCCCTTTAGTGATAGTAATTATTTATCAAATAGATTCGGGTTTAAGGAAGTCATATAGTGCCACAACAGCAAAAATTACTTGTTAAATAACAAGATCTTGCTGAGTGGGTCTAAGCTTTCAGTTTCTCAGCTGTAAAAGCCCAGATAATTTACCCAAAAGAATGTGAATTACATTTCCTGCTGGGATTGGATTTTCCCCCCCATTAGTTTGATTAAACTGGAATATCTGTGACAGAGTGTAAATCGGAAGCATCTTAAAGCCTAAAAAGGGAATGATTTATTCAGCTACTCCTTTTCCACCATAATGAATTGGTTTACGTAGTTTTTAAAACTCTATACTGTCTGCTCAGGAATCTGAACAGTGCTGAAGAAATCCTAAAAATACTCAGGATCTTCATGGTAGTTCCCTAAATGTTTGACATGGTGTGGTGAAGTGGAATTTCCCCTGCTGTTTGATTTCATCTTGGCATAGATGATGTTTAGTAAGTGAATGTGTTGTTCAGTTGAAGTATTTTCCCCTGTAGCTGCAGGAGCCAGCTTTGTTGATTTGGTTGTTGTGTTGGGTTTTCATGGCCTGGTTTTGGTAGCGGGGGGCTACAGGGGTGGCTTCTGTAAGAAGTTGCCAGAATCTTCCTCCATGTCCAGCAGAGCCAATCCCTGGCAGCTCTAAGGCTGAACGTGCCATGGCCAAGGCTGGACCAATTAGAAATAGTGGTAACACCTCTGTGATAAAAGTTTTAAGAAGAAAGGAAAAAAAAAGGAAAAGTTGTATTTGCAGCCAGAAGAGAGTGGGGTGAGAACATGTGAGAGGAACAACTCTGCAGACACCAAGGTCAGTGAAGGAGCAGGGGCAGGAGCTGCTCCAGGCACCAGAACTGAGATTCCTCTGCAGCCTGTGGTGAAGACCATGGTGAGGCAGCTGTGCCCCTGGAGCCCCTGGGGATCCACGGGGATGCAGGGATCCACCCGCAGCCCCTGGAGATTCACGGGGATGCAGAGATCCCCCTGCAGCCCCTGGAGGAGCCCCATGCTGGAGCGGGTGGATGCCTGAGAGGAAGGAGGCTGTGACACCGTGGGAGACCTGTGGAGAGAGGAGCCCTGCTCCCGTGCTAGAGCAGCCTGTCCTTGAAGGACTGCACCCCATGGAAGAGTGATCCATGACGCAGCAGTTTGGGAAGGACTGTTTTCCCAGGGATGGACTCACGTTGTGCCAGTTTGCAGAGAGCTGCTGCCTGTGAGATGGACTCACATTGGAGAAGTTCATGAAGAACTGTCTCCTGTGGGAGGGACCCCACAGTGCAGCAGGGGAGCAAGTCCTCTCCCTGAGCAGCAAGAGAAGCCATGGGTGATGAACTGACCATAACCCCCATTCCCATCTCCTTGCACCACTGGGGTATGAGGTAGAGCTGGGAAGGAGGGAGGGGCAGGGGTAAAGGTGTTTTTAAGGGTTTATTTCACTTCTCATGATCGTGCTCTGATTTTGTTAGAAATGAGCTTAATTCATATCTCCAATTAGAGTCTGTTTTTCCCATGACTATATTTGTTGAGCAGTCTCTCCCGGTCCTTATCTCAACTCATTAACCCTTTGTTTTATTTTCTCTCCTCTGTCCAGCTGTGCAGGGGAGTGACAGAGCAGCTTTGGTGGCTGCCTGGCATCCAGTCAGCATCAACCCACTACAGTTGTCTTTTGCCTTGAAAGGAGTTTTCACTTGCAGCCCTTGCACTAATGTACCTGATGGGTATTTCCTTGTCTCTCCCTCTCTCACAGCCTCTCCAACCCTCCCTGTTCTGGTACTACATGCTGGAGCTCTCCTTCTACTGGTCACTGGTCTTCACCTTGCCCTTTGACGTGAAGAGGAAGGTGAGTGGCAGTCTCAGGGGAGAATCAAGTACAAACAGGACACAAGCTGAACACTTAGAAGAGTGATCTCTAAGAGCATGTGTATAGTGCTAGTCGAGGTTTTGTGGGCCTCTCTCCTTGCTCATTCACAGGAATTTTCATTCCCAGTCACTGGCTCTCTCTCCTCTGGGAAGTGGAGAACACCAACCCTGACATAGAAAGGTGCAAAGTACTGCAGAGTTCTCAATCCAGACTTAAAATCCAAACATAAAAATTGCTGTTATGCAACTCCTCTGCACTGATCATAGAGACAGGAAAAGAGGTGGTTCTCTGCCAGTAAAGCTGCTTGTGTTCCTGGTGCCAGTGTCCCAACAGACAGGGTGCAGCATCAGACCATGGCTGGTGGAGAGAGAGAATGTTCTTTGTTGTGAGATCCTCAGTTTACACCACAAGCTCTTCATTCCTGGGTCTCTTGGTTGCCTACATTTCTAGAATGAATTTGGTTAAAGAATTACATGGGTAAGACTTTGTAGTGGGAGGTTTCTTAGTCACTGGGTAGAGAGATATCATTGCTACCTGCAGGAACCATGCTTGGACTGGGGCAGGAGGTGCATTATGTGTTTTATTCTCTGCTGTTCCCCTTCTCATCAGGATTTCAAGGAGCAGATAGTCCATCATGCTGCAACCATCTTCCTGATCAGTTTTTCATACTGTGCCAACTACATCCGCATTGGGACACTGGTGATGGTGATTCATGATGCCTCTGATTGCTTCCTAGAGGTGAGCCAGGCAGAGCCTAATTACCAATGGTGCTCTTCAGTCACAGAGTGTCCTTCTATCTAACACAATATGGGCCAAGCACTGGGGTGTTCCACAGGTCCCTCATGCTGCTCTGCTGACCCAGCTGAGAGCTGGGCAGAGCTGTGGTTAGCTACATGCAGGTTGTGTCATACCTGTCTCATTAGCCCCCTGGAGTGTGTGCAGATGCTGTCTTGGCTGCTGTTTTATTTTTGTTTCTCCTTTCAGCCAACTAAGATATTCAATTACATGAAGTGGAAAAAAACTTGTGACAGCCTCTTTATGATCTTCTCAGCTGTTTTCCTGATCAGCCGCCTGGTCATTTACCCCTACACGTGAGTCTGCTGCAGTGAGGGGACATGGAAAAGCTGCCTTCTGAGAGATAGGACGATTAGCTGGGTGCTGCAGCCTTTGTTTTTCAGTTCTGGAGCATGTGTTCCTGCCCTTGCACAGGCTGAAGTGCCACATGGCTGTTGCACCTGCCTTGGGGTAAACAAGTGTGCATTGCCTTGGAGTTTATAGAGCAGTCTTGAAGCCCTGACAGGTGCTGCAGAGGAGGAGCCCTGGGCCAGTGGCTCTATCCCATGTATTTCGTGTGGGGAACTAATAGTTGGCTCACATGTGATAGGTAAAGATGGAAGTGGCTGATCTGAAACTTCCTTTGTGACTACAAATTTCTGGGGCTCAATTGTGGCTCTATTAACAACATGCTTTCCCTCCACTGCAATTCCCTCTGTTTTGCAGAGTGCTTTATAACACCTACTATTACTCCATGGAGATATTCCAACCCTTCTTTGGATACTACTTTGTGAATGTTCTCCTGATAATTCTGCAGCTGCTCCATGTCTTCTGGTCCTGCCTAATTATTCACATGGTCTACAAGTTCATCCTCCAGGGCACGGTATGCATCAGTTTGTAGTATCCTTTACATCACACGGAGACGAAGGGTCCACCTAGACTGCTTGGGAGCACAGGGTTCCATCTGGCATTGATTCCTTATTGTTCTAGTGAAATTATAAATGTACATTACCAACAGTGAGGTGGAAGGAAACTCAGTAATATTAGGGAAAGTTGACCCAAACAATTTCTATGAGCCACTACAATATTGGGTCCACTTCTGATGCTTATATTCAACAAAAATGTGGATTGAACTCCGGGAGAGATGTCTGTGAACAAAGCCAGTGATATCTGAGTAACATACCCAACACTTCGTGCAGTGTGATTTGCATTTGTAACAAGACTAAAAAAGTAAGGGAGGAAAAATTGTCATGATTGGTGAGGCCAGTGCGAAAGTGTTTCCCTTATTGTACAGGATTTTCAATTACAATTGTGTGACGGTGCTGTAGATTTCTACACAGTAGGTATTTCTGTCTAAACCAGCTGCCTGGGCTCTTCTTGCAGCAGTGGAGGGCAACAGGCGTGCCCAAATCATGATCCATTCCATACTGCACCTGGCAGTGCTGCATAGAGCAACCAGAGATGAGTATCTGAGCTCCAGCTTATAAACTGAAGTAAAATGCATCCCACATCCCACTCTTTCTGGCCTGTAGTATTTGCTGTGAGACCAAACTGCTGCTCAGCATGAAATTCTACCCAAAATCAAAGCCGTGACTGGCCACATGCAAAGGATGCGGTCCAAAGGTGACCAGTCAGTGCCTCGTGGGAACTGACCTCAGAGCCCAGGATGATTTGTTTTATTAGTATCTGACTGAGGAATTCTGTCTTACAGGAACTGAGAGCAAGCATTAAAGGCTCCTCTTTATCCGTATTGTCCCCATTTTCTTTATCTTCCTTCCATTAAGGTAGCACAGAGCAAATTACTTGCAAATCAAGAAACAGGGCCGGAAATGAAGACACAACTAAAGACAGCCTTTTATTGTTTTCCTAGTTTTTGTGTGGGCTGAATTACCACTGCAGTTACTGTAGTGTAAAATGATGAGGTAATAAATAGTCTTATTAGAAAGAAAAGAAACATCAGGGAGGAAAATCCTGAAGCATATTCAGAATTTTTCCTATTTTATCTAAAATCGATCTGCCAGATTTGGTTTAAAAATATATTTGAGAACTTTCTGTACTGAGCAGTGAAAAGCAAAACAAAATTGTCCTAAACAGATCTGTTTCAATGACAATATTTAGTACCCCAAAGCAGTATCAGCAAGAATACAGGACATTCTCTCTTTGAGAGCCATGAAACTCTTGCTACAATCAGTTCATGTTCTTCTTGCAGGCCTTTCTGGTCTCCACAGTTTTCCTCTCTGGCTACAGGATAATCTTTACCACCTTCTCACATGATGTTCCTTAATCTCCAGTAATTAGAACTCAGCCTAGATCCTGAAGTTTGAGTTTCATTCCCTCATAGAGGGAGCAGCTTTATAGTTCCTTTGGGAATCTTGCCAAATTTAAGGCCTCAGCCACATTCTCTGGCTATAAATGGATAAACTTAGAAATATTAAATACAACTTGCCCTTATGCTGCAGATCCAGACTCCTGCATATTTCCTGAGCTGTCAGTTCCAGAGTGATCTAAGGTGCAGGTTGTTCACAGCAGACAGCATCTCCCACCCATGTTGTCTTTGGAGGCAGATTGAATTCAGTGCAAGTTTAGATTTTTACAAATCCCGTCTGCATCTGGGTGCGGTGATCTCTGGAAAGAGCATGAGCCCAAATAGAGTTCTCAATATGATCTGGGAGATCTCAAGAAGAATGGACAGCCATAAATGGAGACTAAGTTTCTGGGCAGCATCTGATTTGCCCCTGAGCAGTTTCTAAAGCTCAGGTCACAGAAGGGGTTTTGCAGCTTTCCCTCTTTCCAACAAGGAGTGTGATACTGTGAATTTGTCCCCAGTTTTGGCATCTTATGTAGCAGAGTAGAGACAGCCTGAGAAACCAGGAAGTGCTGAGCTGCTTTTTCTAAACTGTCATTTTATCCCATTATTTCTTTTTTGCCTTTCTTTTAAGGCAATTAATAAAATACTTACAGAAGTGGATTACAGGTCTCTCCGTCAATAAACGGCAAGAAGAAAAGCCTGACCATTAAACTGAATGTAGTCAGAGCCTGCCCCGAGCAGTATTGTCAGCCTGCAGCCACCCAGGCCATGTGTAGGCACAAGTTAGCTCCTTACACTTTGGAAAACGTAAAAGAACTTGATTAACTGCCTCCCCCATCCTTCTCCCCCATGTTGATGACCAGGGCAGCAATGTGGATCTCCTCAGGCTTACACGGTTGTCCTCAGTCCTGGGCATTTGTGGTTTTGTTCTGCTTCTCAGCCTGTAATTCTTAATGTGTATCAGGATCACAGATGAGATTCCAGTGAGACTGAAATCAAAGAGGCAGGGAGAATCTGTTCCCAAGGGTAATGTAAAAGCTGAGGGGACAGAGTAGGACTGTGCTGAGGGTGAGTGGCTGAGGCAGCAAGTGCATGGTCTGCCTGTGGCTCAGCCATCACTGCTGCTTGTGCAACTGCTGTGTTTGTCTGGCTTCTCACTTACCTGTTTTTGTAGATGGAAAAGGACATGAGAAGTGACACAGAAGAAAGTGACAAGGATGAAGAAAGAGATAAAATTAGGGAAAAGGAGAAAAATGGGATCACGTATTTCAGCAACGTCACAAGCAATGGTTACATCCAGAGGAGTGGGTCTGAACCCCTGAACAACAGAGCCCACCTTGCCAACGGCCACGCCAAGGAAAGATAGTTGCTGTCCATGTGCTACTGGTCTGGCCTCCAGCGAACCCAGGCCACCATCTGTAGAAACAGTTTCGCTCACTGTGTAGATAAAATGGAGTGCAATTGCAGTATTGTAGCTGAATTCCTGCTTCCCATAAACAGAAGTGTTTATAGTCAGTGATATTTGAAGGAAGTTTTTCATCTTCCTTCAGTAAAAGCTTACTATAGGTTGTAGCCTCAAAACAGATAGCAAGGGATCAAAGTGGTTTGACTTGTGTTAAGACTGTACCATAATTGTTGTCAAATGTGTTAATCTTGAAAAATACTTTAAAAATAAAAAGGTGGCTAAACTCTGGCAGTGTCAAGTTTTACCCATCAACAGATAGGAATCTGTTTAGCCTGGATCAGCCTCTGGAGGCCCTGGCCTATTGCCAGTAATTATTATGGTTGACAGGTGACAAATCTTATCACTGGGATACCTCTTGTGAGAAAACAGGTGCCCTGTACACACTTACAAAATTAAAACTGAGCGTAGTGAAATGAAAGCTTTGGAAAGGTATAAGATAAAACATGTTCTTCTCAAAGGAAGTACTCTTTGTGCCAGTGACCAGTTTTGTAATGGTATGGATCTCAGTCCCTACTTATTGCCCATATGGAGGGGACTCCAAAGCCCAGGCTGGAGGAGTACCCACCCAAATAACATTGGAAGAGCTGGAAAATCCAGACAGCTGTTTCTCAACTGTCAGGTAATCCTCTAAACCTGTCTTGGAAGGAAGTAGTCAGGAGAAGGGAGGTGACAAGGAACAGTATAGTCTGGAAGACAACACTGATTAAAGTGCTCATGTTTTCACTTAGTGTGACTGGCATGGTGGGAATATAGAGTCAGCTTGTGGCAAGAAGGGGATACATTTCCCCTGCCCTCAGAGGAAAAAGGCTCCAGAGAAAATCTGCTGAAACTTACGGAATGCTTTAGCATGGCCTTCTAACTCTGCGGCCTTTGCCTAGGTGTATCAAGAATAGCAAGTATAAAGCCGTGGTCCATGAAGTCATGATGTAGTGCTGATTCAGTTTGTTTAGTTGCCATATCTTGTATCATGTGTAGTCCTAGATATTTAGATTGTGCAATCTCTTAAAACATTTAAATTAGCATTATGTGAATTTCTGTTTTATAGGTCACTTAATCTATGAAACCGAAGTATTAACAGATTCACTGTAATGAGTGCAGGGACTTAAACTGGCCATGCAGACAATTCTCTTTATGTACCTAGTGCTAACTGGGCGGGGATGGGACACGGACCAAGGAAATGCCTTATTTGAGGAGGTGGTGCACATGTTTAAGTTATAAAGAAAGTGACAGCATAGAAAGAAAAGGATTTTCATCACTCCACTCAGGTCGCCTGAGATGTGACTGAGAAGCTTTGATCTGAGCTTGTGTATGCTCATCTTCAGTTTCAGTCAAAATACATTTGGATAATTGGATTTCTAAACTGGAATTGAATAATTTCTGAAGGGAAAAAGTGGTTCCAGCATGCATGATTCCAGGGCAATAACATGCTGTGGTAGGAGGCTCCTGCATTGTCATTTAAATCTTGATTTGCTGAAACTAGTCTGTCTCTGGAGCCTTAGCTCAGGTGGTGAGGTTGTGGGTTTGATCCCTGTATGGGCCATTCACTTAAGAGTTGGACTTGATTATCCTTGTGGGTCACTTCCAACGCATAATATTCTGTAATTCTGTGATAATTGGAAGTCGGAAGCCCGTGTTCTGTACGCTGTGATCTGAGCGTATACAGGTGATGTGCTCTCTGCAGGTGGTGTGCTCAGGAGGGATAGTTATATATCATTTTGTACTACTGAATGTAAATGTACTTTATAAATTACTTTTAAAGGTTTGATCGTCTGGTCCTTTTTCTACTTCTTTAACCACCAGGAGGTAAACCTGGCTGGCTGCACCTTACAGGTGGACACGTGATGAGGGAGACCCATGTGGGTGCCATTGCCAAGGGGAAGACGTTGCATACACGGGACACACAGCCACGCTGAGCCATGCCAGTAAAGAACTGCAGCTGCCGGGTTTGTCTCTTGCTCAGTAATACTGTGTTTGGCCCTAGAACAAGGGACAATTTGGGACATCCTTACACTAGACCTGGGGGCAGGCTGGGTTATTTGGTACTGCCAGGACAGTGGCAAGCCCAAGATGGCAACACTGGGAAGGTGCTTTGGCCTTGCAAGGATAGGAGGAGAGAAATTAATATCTATTCTTCTTTTTTGTGAGGTTTTAGGAGGCTAGGGAAGATCCCTGTTCCAAAATCACACCACGTCTCCTCTGAGAAGCAGAATGCTTCCCAAAGTCTGCACAATGCCCAGTGGAGCCAGTGTATGTTCGTGCCTGCTGGATTTGGTCCTCAGGGCTTTGTTGTGTCCCTGAAGATTGAGATAAGTTTGTTAGGAGGCAAATCTGGTTCTTCTGAAAGTATACAACAAGGATACAGGAGAGCTATTGGATTTGAGCAAGAACTACTGAGTGCTGCCTTCAGCTGAGGAACTGAGCATGACAGTGATGAGTCATTGAGGCAGATCAGCTGCTGAATTTGTTTTCTTGCCATCAGATTGCTAAGGCTTGAAGAAGCATTCAGCTTCCTCCCTGCACTGCTCCACCTTCTCTCTGTATGTTTGCTCCAGGGCTGGGAAGCTTCTGAGTAGTGTGATAGTGTTTAAGAATTTAGTGTATCCATCCCCTCCTCTCTTCGCACATGGGGCATCACAGCTCCCCCCACAAAACAGCTGTTGTAGAAAACGTGCAGCAAGTCTGTCACTTGTCTGCTGAAAAACTCAGCAGAGCAGATCATGGAACCACCAAATCCATTAGATTGGGGAAGGCCTCTGAGATCATCAAGTACAACCTGTGATTGCTCACCACTTTGTCAACCAGAGCAGAGCGCTGAGTCCAGTCACTTCTTAATTACATCCAGGGATGGTGACTCCATCACCTCCCTGGGCAGCCCATTCCAATGTTTAAGAACCCTTTCAATGAAAAAATTCTTCCTGATGTCCAACCCATACCTCCCCTGGCATGGCTGGAGTCCATTTCCTCTGTTCCTGTCACTTGTTACCTGGGAGCAGAGCCCAACTCCCACCTGGCTGCAACCTTTTGCTTTGCAAAGTCATTCAGAAAGGTCCCCCACCAGCCTGAGGAAACCCAACTGAAGTGACTATGAGAGACCAACACGAATTGTTTGCAGCTGTGTATTGTTGCAGGTGCTCCCAAAAAGGGGAAGGGAAAGGCAGATGGCAAAATCAGCTGATAATGAAGGTTCCTCATAATGGTGTTGCAGATTGGCTGCTGCAGTTCACAGCACTGACAGAACACAGGTGAAGCTGAGTGGAGCAGAAGAAGGTGGTGCACAAGAAAAGGTGTCCTGAAGTGCTGGTCTGTGTGTGAGCACTCCAGAACCGCTCTGGGGAGCAGTGCCTCAGCTTTGCGCTCAGTATCTGATGGTTCAAAATGCAAACAGGATATGGGATGTTGCTGGCCAAGATAGAGGAACCAAAACTGAGACTGCTGGGGCCCAGAAGATTTTAATGGATGTAGACGGTCTCCCCTGGGACCTCCATCCACACCCTCTGCCAGGTGTCAGAGCTGATTAAGAGATGAGGGCTCTGCAGCCTGAGAAGGAAAAGCTTGATAGAAACAGGGGGCAAGAGAGATGCCCCTGCTGATAGTGTCACCAGGTAGGGACTTTAGTCATCTCTGAAGCAGAGTGAAATTGAAATCAACCACCTCCTTGACACCCACTAAATTACTCTCTTGTACTAGGACATCTTACGCCACCTCCAAGCTCACAGGCAGGTCAAAACAAGAGATGATATTTCAACTAGTCTGACATACTCACAGGATTGAGCAAGAGGTGGGGGCAGTGAGCGATGAGCTGTTGAGTTGGGAATCCTGATTAAGCAGTGAGCTTTATGCCTTACTAACACCTGCTTGCTGCAGGCAGCCTCTGGTTTCTGTGCCCACTGTCTTGACCAGAATGGGAGTGTCAGAGGGGTTCTGGCACCACGAATACTGGCTGCCACCTGGAGCTAGCTGGGAAGACTTGAGGGAGTCTGCAGACGTACACTACCTGCAGCCTCAGCACCTCCTGCTCTGCATCCCTGGTGCCCTGCTATTGATCTTTGTCCGATGCATCTCTGAAAGGCGAGTGCAGCACCTCTGGTTTCTCCTGTGCTGGTTGCCACCAGTGGTTTGCAGGGCTGCTCCAGAATAATCCTTACCTGCCTCCTGACACTACAAAGTGTAGATTGGGATTATCCCCAAGAATAATGTGTACATGGGATTGTCCCCAAGAATAATCAATCTCTCTGCTTTTCATACCACATGGTATTTGTGTGGCAGCTCTTTCCCCTGCCCTCCCTCTCTCCTGTACCTGTAGGTGTGAAAAGACAAGTCCATCACTCAGTCACACCTCAGCTGTGAATGGAGGGTCCTTCTGGAGACAGTCCAAGACAGATAAGGGAGCTTGCAGCACAGATAAGGGATTTACTGGCTATGTCAGTGCTGGGACCCCCTAGCTGAGACAGGGTTCAGCCTGATGCTAGAGGATGCTCCTGAAGGTGCTATGTGAGCTCTCTACCCCAGAACTCCTAGAGCTGCTGTGGGACCCCTTCACTCACACAACTCTTTGCCCAGCTCTGCCCCACTTTCTCCTCCTGACACCAGAAGACCACAGTTCTGTCAGGGGTGATGATGCACTCCAGTGTTCCAGCTGCAGGCATATCACCCCAGGGGAGCCTGAGGACTGGCTGGCATCTCCCCACGACTTGTGTGTGGAAATGAGGCAGATCCACATTGCTCATCCCATGACATGGATTCAGACAGGGCTTTGAGCCCTTTTCCCAGGAACAAGGACTGACACATGGAGAGGTACAGACCAACCCTCACGCACGGGAAATTGGAAGCCAGTCATTTGAAGCAGGACGGTGTGCTGGTGTGGGCAGAATTGCCGGCATTCTTCTCACCAGGCAGAGCAGGACTTCAGGGGGGGAAGAGGGGAGGACATGAAGTGTCAAAGCTGTGATCAGCAAACCTGCCCTAAACTGGGACAGAGGGTCTCCCCTGAAGGAGCTGGAGGAGCACTGACCCATCTGCCCCGAATGCTGGCTCCTGCCTGCAGTGCACAGCCATGTGAGAAGATGTGGCAGGTGAGGGCTGTAGGAAGAGCCAGAGTTAATTCTAGGGTCATCAGGTCTTCCATCAAAGAAGGGAAGGCAAGTTGCACTTGCCTGTCTTCCTAGAAACAACTTGATTTAGAACACAATGCCTCCCACTAGAGCTTTGCTGGGGTTTCCTGCAGGAACGAGCATATCCCCACGTGTTCTGTCCTTGGCTCCTGCTGCAGCCAGTGGTCAGATACCCCGGGCACAGAGCCCATGGGACACTCAGACACTTGCAGACTGGTTTCGTGGCATCCTCTGGACTGCTCAGGAGCACTGTAGCAAGGACCAGCATGCACTCCAACACAGGCATGCTCTGTGTCCTGTTGCCTCAGCAAAATTATTTATTGCTTATTTAGCCATTGTTACTGTTGTCTCCACTGTACATCCTCACCTTTGCTTTGGTGCTATTGTGTTTCTGAAGAAAGAGGATTGACCTGACGGAGGCACCAAGCCTTGAGTGTGCGCTGGAGCAGTTCTAAGAGCCTTGGGCTGTGCCTTGGGCTGCGTGTGTGAGCACTCTGGCAGTGCTGGAGCCCTGGGGCAGTACACCCAGTGCAGAACATGGCACTGGCAGCATCTTCCTGTTGGCTGACCCTGGCTGCCAATGTGGGCACACAGGTCCTCTCCTGCCAGAACTCTTTCCTCTTATAAAACCCTGGCTCTGCCCTTGGGCAGGGCATTGGGGGTGAGTGACAAGTGGAGGCCTAAAGTTCAGACCAATGCCATGCTGGAAGGCTTCTACATTCTGCTGGGCAGAACCCCAAAGAAGGTGAGTGTCCCTTGTGCCCCATTGTCCCAAGAGCCCAGACAAGCAACATCTTCTCTCTGTCTCTATGCCAGGCCAGGCCAACCAGCCTCACAAGCAAGGCAGTTACTGTTAACCACCCTTCCAGGGAAGAGATATACAAGCAGATATTGCAGCAGCTTCCAACATGTTCAACTGTTGTGGTGGCTAAGCCCACTTCTGGGCTTGAATGGGTGGATTTTCCCCCCAGAGACAGTAACTCCGAAGGTGGGTCTGAGACCCTGCCCTAAAGCTGCCAGTCTTGAGGAATCCCCTCCCCTGTTCTTCCCCTAGTTCATGTTGATGTATTTTGTCTCAAGAAAGTTCTGCTCAATTGTATTTTCTGCTGGTTCATTCAAGTAAGTCCCTCCCTGACTCCCTCTCCACTGGCTGTGTGTCATTACCCTTCAAATCTCTATTGGTTTGTCCCCCTGTTCCTCCCCTTTTGGTGGGTAGTTTAAGAACCCATTGTAACTGTTACTTTCGTTCTTTGGTTGCTCCCCTCCTTGTTTCTGCGTTCCCCTGTCCCGCTGGGCAGGGAATTAAACACTTGGAAAGCTGCAACAAAGAACCCTTCTCTCCTCCTTTGCCTGAGGCTGCTGCTAGGCAACAATGACTGCGGACCTGACCCATTCAGGGCAGAAAGCCGAAGGAAAAGCCCCGGACGGGGCTCGCCACCGAAAGGAGGCAACGAGCTGTCCCTGCTTGCTCAGACACTCTCGCACGTCGCCCGCTGCCCTCCGGGCGGCCAAGCGGTCCCAGCAGCGACATTCAACAGCTGCAATCCCAGCACCTCCTGACCCCACTGCTTGTCAAACACAGCAGCTGCTGTGAGAGCTGCTGGCTCTGGCAAGAAGGCAGCCACTACCACTGTGGGTAGAGTCTATTAAGGCTGCTTATTTTTGGCAGAACTGCAAGCCCTTCAGAATCACAGAATCATTTAGGTTGGAAAAGCTCTCTGAGATCACTAAGTCCAACCATTCTCCCAGCACTGCCAAGGCCACCGGCATGCCCCCGCATACCACATCTGCTCATGTTTTAAATCTCTTCAAGAATGGGGACTCCACCACTATCCTGGGCAGCCAAAATTGAAGTTTTTCCAATCTAAACCTCCCCTGGCACAAATTGAGGCCATTTCCTCTTGTTCTACCTCCTGTCAAGGAGTTGTAGAGAGCAAGAAGGTTTCCCCTGAGCCTCCTTTTCTCCAGGCTGAGTCCCCCCAGCTCCCTCAGCTGTTCCTCATCAGATCTGTGCTCCAACCCTTCTCCAGCTCCATTCCCTTCTCTGGACATGCTCCAGCCCTTCAATGACTTTCTTGTCATGAGGGGCCTAAAATTGAAGCCAGGATTTGAAATTCCTCACCAGTGTCCAGCACAGGGGGACAGTCACTGCCCTGGTCCTGCTGGCCACACTACTGCTAGTACAGGCCAGGTGCCATCGGCCTTCTTGGACACCTGGGCTCATGTTCAGCTGCTGTTGACCATCACCACCAGGCCCTTCACCACTGGCAGCTTTCCAGCCACTCTGCCCCAAACCTGGATTGTTCCATGGGGTTCTTGTGACCCAAGGGCAGGGCCCTTTGCCTTGTTGAACCTCACACCATTGGCCTTGGCCCATTGATCCAGCCTGTCAAATTGCCTCTGCAGAGCATTCCTGCCCTCCAGCAGATCAACATCCCACCCAGCTTGGTGTCATCTGTGAAATGACTGAGGGTTCCCTTGATCTCCTCTTCTAGATCATCGATGAAGATATTAAATGGGACTGGCCCCAAAACTGAGCCCTTGGGAAAACCACTGGTCACCAATCTCCAGTTGGATTTAGCTCCATTCACCACCAGTCTCTGGGCCTGGATCATGACTCACACTGATGCATGGATTTGAAAAATAATGAAGTTTTGTCAGATTAATTATAAAATGCTCATGAGCTCATCTTTACATTAATTTTAATCATAGTTTATAAACCTTAACTCTTGTCATGTTATTTGGAATTCATGCAGAAAATGAGGATGATGGAATTCATGCCTTTGAGCCTATGACTGTGCCACTTTAACAGCTGAATGGTTTACTGACATCATGGAGTGAACCATGTATCTGTTTCTTTATCTTTGCAAGCTGAAACTTCTTTTATCTTCAGGTTTTCCATCTGTAGCTGATAATTATGAGCCAGAATTGTATCAGAGGTGGAAAAAAAATTAAAGTAAATGTAAAAAATTATTTACACACAAAAAAAAAAGTCTGTTTCATGTACATTTTGTATGACATCTTTTTAGAATATCAGATCATATGTGTTGAGGTTTGGATTTTCTTCCCTTGTTTTTCCTGCTTAAAGAATTTTCCCCCATAAATTGCTAAGAAATTGTAATGTACTGGCTGGGTACTTAAGAGAAGAAAGGAAGGTGGCCAAGCTCAGGAGAGAAGAATCTCTGACAACATGTCCCTTATCTGGGAGTTTCTCTCAGAGAGGGCGAGGGATACCACGAGAATTGGGCTGGTAAAAGCCGGGGCTGGGGAGCTGCTAGCTCTCTTTTCTCCCGGCTTCGGAGGAGGACGGTTGGAGGTGCTGCNTCTCCCGTCCCTTCCCGTCTCGGCCGGGCCGCCATCACCGCGCGCTGCCCGAGCCGCACCGGAGCGCCCCCTGCAGCCGCGGGGAATCATCGCACCTGCCGTGCGCGCCGGGAGCCGCAGCGCCCCTGCCGGCTGTGAGCGGAACTGCACCCAGGGGAGAGCGCCTGCGGCCGAGAGAAGCTGGGCCTGGGTTTGTGCTCGTGGGTAATGACACAGCTGGTGTTTGTTCGCCTTATTTTATATATATATATATATATACTAGTAAAGATCTGTTATTTCTATTCTCATATCTTTGCCTAAGAGCCTCTTGATTTTAAAAATTGTAATAATTCGGAGGAAAGGGGTTTACATTTTCCATTCCAGGGGAGGCTCCTGCCTTCCTTAGCAGACAGCTGTCTTTCAAACCAAGACAATATGTCAGTAGGAAAATCTTTAAAACTTGCTGGCAGTCTGACATTATGTAACTCAAAGGTTGAATCAGATTTCCCTTGAAAGACTCTGGAATCTGGGTCTGCAGGCTGCAATGCTGGAAGGCAGGCAGCCGCCCTCTCTCTGTGGAACACCGGCCTTGAGCAGGATGTCACCTCACCCTCACTAGCTGCACTTTAGTGGGGGTACAAGACCCTTCATTGGGATCCCTCGTATAAGGGTTTGTCCATGAATTATTGTACTTTGTCCCTTCAAGCACAATGTTTTCTTTTAAAGCCTCAAATGATACGTGAGAATGACAGCATTTAAAAGATATATAAAGCCTCCAGGGCACGAGTGGCCCCTGGGCCCAGAGAACAGACCCAGCCTTCACTGCTGCAGCCCCATCATGGGACCCCCAGCTCTGCGGGGGGAGCTGGCAAGGAGGGGAAGCCAAACCAGACCCAGAGGGCTCCGCGTCTGCAGGCCTGCTATCCTGACAGAGCTGTCACAGTGGCAG
The DNA here is from genome assembly GCA_013397845.1 of Melanocharis versteri. NCBI lineage: Eukaryota > Metazoa > Chordata > Aves > Passeriformes > Melanocharitidae > Melanocharis > Melanocharis versteri. The sequence goes on along the minus strand of VZTG01009767.1, from coordinate 77,636 downwards.
GGTTGCTTTTAACCAACACCTCTCGGTTTTTAAGGCCTCTCCCCTTCTCTGGCGATGTTAATCATTCAGCTCAGGAACTCTCTTGCTGTGTCGCATCAGAGGACAGACTTGTTATGATCCAATTATTATTATTAAGGTTCTTTGGAAATTCCTCTGCCCAAATTAAGATGCAAACGAGACCGTATGCCAGTGACAATAATATGGGTTTTATTGTATAGTAAATATGGGAGAAAGAGAAAAGAAAAGGAGAAAGAAAAAAAGAAAGAAATAGAAAATGGGCAGGGGGGAATGAGGAGTGACAGAGACAGAATAAAAATATCGTCGACGATCTTCTTCAGCAGGTCTTCCTGGTGGTGTCAATCCCCCCGAAAACACAGGATCCCATGGGTTTATATGCTCAGGCTGGGCAGGCATGTCCGGGCGTGGCCCCCTGGAGCTGGGGGGGGGGCCAGTCTCTAGCAGCAGACTCTGAGTCACTGCAGTCCTGTGGGGCAAAGCCTCTCACATGGATGTGCCCTGTGGAGTTGGGGGTTCCACAGCTGGGCCAGTTTGTGTAATCGGAGGATGGATGTTAACTGCCTCTCACCAGAGGCACCCAAAAACTTCCTCCTCCCCCCTCAGATGGGGGGAGTCTGTGTGAACCTGGCTTCTGTGAGCTGTGCTCTCCCCGCCACCCCAAATTCAGCTGGAATGGCAGCTGGAGGCTTTGGCCTATTGTGGATGCATACCTTTCCCTTAGCCTGAGGTGACTGAACAATGGGTTTCCTTTAATCCAATCAGCAGTTCGATTTACAGTCCAAAGTTCTTCAAGGAGGTTTCTGTTGCTGTAGCTTCTTTAAAACTTTATACCAATGTTTGAGGCATAAACTATTTTCAGTCTCTGACAAGGCTCTGACAGCACAGATGAGAGCAGTGGTTGCAGTGCAGCCTCCCAGCTTGCTTCCGTTGCACAAGTGGAGCACTCTCTCTCTCCACACTTGGGAGGCCTGAGTGCCCTTGGAGATCAATCCCCTACCGCCCTAAGTCCATAGTCCTGCCCAGGAAATGCTCTTCCTCATACACAATCTTTAATTACACCTATGTGCAGGACCCTGCTCCTTTCACCCTCATTTCAGTGCTTTGGGATGGGCATTTTTATTCTGAGTCTCTGCAGCTGTGAACCCAAAGAGGACTAAGGAAACTGAAGTCAGATTCTTAAGACTCAGTGTGCAAATGTTTGTCATCACATATCTGAATGCATAAAGCCAGAATAGTCTCCCTCCTTCTGTGGTGTTCTCCAGCCTGGAAAAAAGATAATTTTACCATAATTACATAACCTGTGAAACTTGCTGTTTTCAGGCTAAAATGGTACTGATATTAGATATGGCTTGACAGTAATTGCTGTTTGGGTTTGTTTTTTTTTACTCTGTCCTACAGCACTACGGGCTTATAATCCTGCTGAAGATTCCCTTGACACACGTTTGACTTATTATTTAAATCCTACTATATTTTCTAACACCGATGCAATGATTTTCCAGCTGTTCAAAGGACAGAGAGTCACAGAGGTTAAAGGTCAGAACAGCCCTTTATTGAGCATCAACCCTAAGGAGTTTATGTACCATAACAATACCAATCACCATTTTCAATAATGACCTGCAGCCTTTGTGTAGACAAAGTTTTCACTGGCTTTTGATTCAAGTTCATTTTTCAAGTAGAAAAAAAAGGTAAAATTACAAAGGAACAAAATTTTTAAAATGTCACAGGCCAAAGTTGATGCAATCTAACTCCCTTGGGTTGTAAAGCACATGATCTTCCACTCTCATGCCCGAGTATTGAATCTTCGCACAGAGACACAGCCATGAATAGGAAGGGGGCAAGGGAGTTTGTTATCTATGACCTGGCACACATCAATGTAGGGGTCAAAGAGGACTACAGTGGGGAGGGCACTGTTTCCCTTCCTCTGTCCAAGGAGATAAATTTGTCCATTCACGGTGCTGCATCCCATGAAGAACTTCTGGTTCAAGCATTCCTCATTCACCTGGGTCCATTCATCTGTCTCCACATCAAATCGAAAAGCTCCCCCTCCTACAGTGTACAGAGCCCCATTCAGAGATGTGATGCAGAGGTCATACCTGAGAGGGAAGAAACCCTTGGTCAGAATCAACAGAAAGATTTGGCCCCTGAAATATTCAGGGTGACCTTGGTCCTCAAATCAGCAGTCCTGTTTAAACAGAGAATCATAGAAGTGTTGCAGGGACAGGACTTCTGGATTTCTACAGTCTTGGAACAGGACCAACACTAGAACCTGCCAGGTCTCAGAATATTATTTCTTACCTTGGAAGAGGGGAGAATGAGATGACATCCCAGCTGTCTGTCTCCGTGTTCAGCCTTTGCACTCCATCATATACATGTCCATTCTCATCCAGGCCACAGACCACATAGATCCTGGTTCCCACACTGACTGCATCACCTCTCTCCACAGGCTGAGCCATAGAACTCATGCTTTCCCACTCTGACTCCATCAAAGCCATGCGTTCTACTGCTGGGATTATCCCTTCATCTGTGCTCCCTCCAAGAACATAGAGGTAGAGCCCTACTCCTACTGCACAGTGGCTATTGCGGGACTTCTTCATGGCTGGCCCTTCCAGCCAGCAATTGTCCAAGCAATTGTAGATAAGCACCCAATCCACACTGTACCACACAAACTCATCCCGGAAATATCCTCCTGTTACAAAAATGAAACTCCCTGGAAAGACAGCAAAGAAAATATTAGTCACATGAAGGCTAAAAATTGCTCCTAATAGCTCGGGTTCTCATTTCTGCCTGGGCTGTACTGATTAGGTGCAAGATGAGGAGAGAAAATCACTGCTCTATCAATCAGTTTGCAGTATTTAATTCCTCATCCACACAGATACATTGGGCCTACAGTATGCAGCCAGTTTTGCAAGCCTGCTTCCATTTTTGTGCAGAATCATGGAAACACTGGTTGGAAAGAACCTTGGGGATCTCACTTCCAAACTCCTACCAGAAATGAGACTATTACCAACACTAATACAGGAAGCCATAGTATTGAACTGGCTTGAAAGCCTCCAAGCATGAAGATTTCCCAACATCTATGGATAAGTTTAATGTAATGGCAACTATAAATCAGAAGTCACCTGCCATCTGTCTAAACCACTACCAAAGAGAAGGCCAAAAAAATACACAGCTTAAAGCCAAGTCCTTAGTCTAATTCCAGATAAAGCCAAGGTAAGGAGCTCGGCAGACTGCATAGTTTCTGCTATATGAGAAGAAATAGTGCTGTCTAGCCTTCTCCCACGACTAAGGAAAACGAAACCATTCTTTGAACAAATATGAACACCAATATGAATGAGGTTTTAGCAATGCTAGGCACAACAGTTTTACACCAACAGCTGGACTCCCTGCCTTTGGGACTCTCAGTCTCAACTTCTGTTTGCATTTGTTCAGTCTCCCTCTCTCTAAGTTACCTACTGCTGCCACTGCATACTGGGTGAGGTTCCTGCGCTGCAGTGGAGAACAAGCCTGCCAGGTCCCCGTTTTAGGTTGAAAGAGAAATAATTCTTGCTGTTCCTTGTCATGCTTTCCGCCCAGAACATATAAGGTGTCATAGCTCCGACCAGCATAAGGACACAGTTTTGGATTTTGCCAGCTGGGTGGAGGACAGCTGTCTAACTTCTTTATTAGCCTGGAAAAGATATCTGTCTCTCCAGCACTCTTGCTGCGTTTCACCAAGATATCGAGGAAGGACAAACTCAGAGAAGTGACCCTGACTTTGCCCACCAAATCTAGAAATTCTTCCTCTCTTGTTGCTGGGTCCTCCATTATCCAAATCATAATACTGTCAAAAACCACATCCTCTCTTGAAACGAAGAGGTCATCACTTTTCAGGAGCTGCATCAGCGCTTCCTTGGGTAGTGCCTTAAATTCTTCCTGGCATATCACATCCCGCCAATGAGTGAGAGCCACATTCATAGCAGAAACATACAACTCTGTAAAGGCAAATTGCTGTGAGTAGGTCATCAGGCCCAGGCAGTTGGAAACATGCAGTTCTCTTTCCAGAAATTTCTCACACAATAGTTTCACCCTGTCAAACTGAAAAAAATCAGCTGTTTCCAGTAAGCTGGTCACATTTTCTTGACCTATGAGCACTTGGGCTGTGCGAGTGAACTCAAGTAGTGCCTGAAAAGGCACTGCATCAATCCCTTTGATCACTATGTGCTGTTCAGAGCTCTCTCTTGCTCCTCCAAAAAACATGGCTTCAAAATACCGACTGTGTACTGAAAGCACCCTACGGTTGACCTGGAAGAGTCTCTCTCCAACCTCAAGAATTGTGTCTGCAGTCATTTCTGTCTGAGGTCCCAGCTCCTGTGGCTCTCGTGCAGGCTCCATGCTTGTAGACTGCTGGGCAGTTAATTTTAACTCAGTCTTATGCAGTCCTTACCCATGTGAGATCTCTGGAAACATTATCCCCCTAGCTAGGGTAAATATGAGATAAGCCAATCTTGTCCTAAAAATAGAATGTTTTTAACTCTCCTGCTGCTTTCTGAACAGCAATAGCAGAACAGCTGTATAACCAAAAAAATGCAGATTTGGCTGGCATCTACTTTTACCAGGTAAGGCCACAGCAAATTAGAGGAGCTGTTAGCCAAACAAAGAGCCTGGGCTAGAAAGAAAAAAACAAGTGAAACAACAAAAAGATTCCTAAGCACTGAGTAAATATCAAGAAGTTGTAGAAAACATTGAACCCATTTGGAAAAAAGCAACCATTACTTCATCTTTCACTAGTTTAATCAAGTTTAATCAAATACCAAAATGATCACAGTTTCTATTATGTATCTAACTTTATACTTTAGTAAGAAAGAAGAGGAAGGAGTAAGCCCCCATTCAAACCCAGATGGCTTCACATATTCAGTCATCCTCAATATGAATGCACTAAATAAACACAGATGTAGGACAAGTAACAGCTAATGCCACAGTGAATTTTTCCAAAGCTATTAAGTGAAGAGATTTCCATAGTGACCTTGAAGTAGAGCCCCTAACCCAAACAGCCCATACCAGCAAGACTCACTCCCAGTTCTTGGCAGAGCTCAGCAAACAGAAGGTGTGCCAGTGCCTCACCATGCTCATCATAAAAACTTTCTTCCTTATTTCTAGTCTAGATCGCCTCTCTTTTAGCTTAAACCATTACCCCTTGTCTTATCACAATAGGCCCTGCTAAAATGTCTATCCCCTATCATTTTCATATTCTTCTTTTCAGGTACTTGACTCCCAGGTATAACCCCGAAGTCTGTGCTACAGAAAAGGAGAGCCGTGCAGCTCACAATGAAGACCAAGCAACCAGCCACATGAGCAGGAAATGTTGGGAACATGCCCATCTCCAGAGTCAGAATTTACACACTTGACCCATGGCTTCAGGCAGATCTCCCTGCATTGAGAGCCCAGAATCCACCCCAGAGAGCCCCAGCAGGTCTGTTTCTGATGCTACACTTAGAGTGGAAAGAAAGATTGCTGGTGTTGATGCCAAGAACATGCTGCACTTTCTTCCCACCTGAAGGATAGTTCAAGACTCTGCTCAGGCTGATGGTGAGCAAATTCTACTCCTCATGCTCTAAATAAAGATTCTCTTTTGAATTGTGCAGTTGCACAAACAAGTTTCGTAGCATTAGAAAGAAACTAGGTTGTGAGGAGCACAACTTTATAAACAGCTCTGTGAGCCCCTAGATTAAAATCCAGAAGCACCCAAGTTCACACAGGCAATATATCACACAAGGCACCTGGTCCCTAGTTTCAGAGCCTCCTGGAAAAGTCAGATTCACTGAAATGAAATTTACTCTAAGCTCCCACTCATTTTGGAGCTGACCTATGGAAGGCTATGCGCAGGAGAAGAGTGCTGTGGCCAAAATAACCAATACAAGTTGTACTTGCCATGTGTTCTTAACAACCTTCAGGAACAAAACTGCTGCTGCCAGCAACACAATTCACTCTGCCACAGCCTCCTTATAAAGGGTCCTCTATAAAGGGAGAAGCAGGTGGCAGAAGCAGTTTACAGGCTCCAGGAACATACCTCAACTGGGCAGTCTTTAAAACACCTCAGAAGAGGGACAAGATGCTCTCAGGCCTTTCCCATCAATTCCATGTCGGAAGCATGGCTTCTGCTCTGGTCCCTCCTGATCCTGAAGTGTTTCTGTGCCTCCTGAACTAATTTAATTTAGATTTATGGCTGGAGAACTGTAATGTCAGCTGTAGTACACTTTTACAGACTAAAAACCAGACATTTAGAAACAGATTAATTTGTCTTTATTCACTCAAAACTCCTTAAATCTTGCATTTTTTGCAGTATAAAAGAAATAAAAATGTTTACTTACAAATCAAGTTATAACAAGCAGAACCACAAGTGGATAGCTACAATATAAAAATATGCAGTATTTCCAGACACTGCCTACGATTGAACGAATGTTAGGATATTAAATATTCTTCCCCTAAAATTCCAAGTATCAAATAGATACCTCCGTAAGGTTCAGGTCACTCAACCAAGAATCATCCCACAAGTTAGACCAGTCCCCCTGTAGAAATGTGCGAGCCTGCTGATACATAGATCACAGCCCACCAGATCTGGAACAAGTGCTGGAAAAGACCTTCTTGGCTACATCCCTTGTAAAGGTGATGACACTACATAAGGAAGTAATTTTCCTGCACAGAAGAGACTGAACTCAACAGTAGAAGACTACTACATAATGCTTCCCCAGCTGAGTACTGATATCTAAGAGGAAGAAAAACATGTTCTACTGCATTTAGGCTTTTAATTTGGATTAAATACATTTTAATGTATTTAAAAATGGAAAGAATATAACCAATATTCAGGGCATTCTTAACTAGTTTTATGGGGTTGTTTCAAAACTCACAAGATCAAGAAGGTCTCAGACAATTCATGACAATATGTTCTCTCCTGTCAGCTCTAAACAACATAGTTACACACTTATTTGGGGGTGGGAGGAAAACAAGAACATGCTCTTACATTCCCCATCTTCTCATTGTTTATGAAAGCCATGAAAATAAAAGTTTACTTTTTTTCACACTAACAAATACACATTCAAGCTCCTGCCCCCAAACAGGAAGCTTCTCACACAATAGTTTTATCCAATGACTTGCACCCCTGAAGTTTTCAGAGACAATCCAAAGAAAGAATTAGCCATCTTGCTGCTGAATGAAAGGGTTTGGAATAGCTTCCATTCCATCCTGTGGACAAATCAGAACCACAGAAGTCCCTCTGCAAACCACAAGTCCCAGCTGACGCGTGTCTTCTGTTAATTTGAATTGATCATCCGGATCTAAAAAGCAGAGATCCACGGTTAGAACAGGAAAATAAGAAAAAGAAACCAAATTCCATCAACTTCAAAAGGCACAGACATGCATGTTCTTTCCTGGCATAACTGCTTTGTTTTATTGAACCCATGGACTATACGGTGATGCAGCAGTGACATCTGATGTTTTCAAGACCTTACTGACAGTGAGCAATAAAGAACTTTGCTTTGTATGCAACAAAAAGCAGAACACATTTATTAAAGAATTCAAAGGCCCTTTCATTCATCTAATCAATAGTATACATGCAAGTGGTTAAAGAAAGCTGTTGATCCCATTTCAAATGTCATGATAGACAACATTTGGGGATCAATGCAAATCATAAAAAGACCCTGACTTCTCAATGCACTAGGGAAGAGAACACTGGTCCATTTCAGACCAGGCCAAATAGGGCTGGATCAGGACAGACAAACACAAATCAGCCAGTTCTATCTTCCATGAGATATCTCTATATTCAATAGAAATGAACAACACATTTTAAAACTCCCTTTTAAAGACAAAATTCAAAGCTTCAGATATTTCCTTCTAAGCAGGTAAGAGAATACTCTTCAAAAACACTGTCCTATCAAATGACACATTTTGTTTTAGAGAGGAGAAAGAGACAATGCTTTATTCAAGCTTTAGAGGACAAGAGTGACCAATGAGATAACTATAGAGGAGCTCAAGCAAGGACTATCAAAGATATTCTATCACAGGGAATGTGCTTAATCTAGCTTCTGCTGTAGAATCACAGAATGGTTTGTATTGGAAGGGACCTTTAAAGGTCATCTAGTACAGCCCCCCTGCAATGAGCTGGAACATCTTTAGACCCAGTTGCTCGGAGTCCCATCTTTGAATGATCCTAAGGATGGGGCACCTACCATCTCTCCGAGCAACCTGTCCCAGTGTTTTTTTCACCCTCATTATAAAAAACCCTCTTCCTTATACCTAAATCGACCCTATTTTAGTTTAAACCCATTACCACTTGCCCTGTCACAACAGGGCCTGCTGAAGCATTCACCCCTTGTCATTTCCTTTCACGTCCCTTTGAAGGACTGAAAGGCCACAATAGTTTCTCCTCAGAGCCCTCTGTTCTTCAGGTGAACACGCTCAGCTCTCCCAGCCTGGTTGCAGAGCGGAGTGGCCCTTGGATCATCTCTGTGGCCTCCTCTGGACTCACTCCAGCAGCTGCACGTCTCCCTTATGTTGCTCCCTGGGCCTGGAGGCAGCTCTGCAGGTGAGGTCTCACCTGAGTGTGGCAGAAGAGCAGAATTCCCTCCCTGGGAGTGAATCCCCCACCCTTGGTAGGGATGCAGCCCAGGATACAGCTGGCTTTGTGAGTTGCAAGCACATATTGTCCAGCCTCTCATCCACCAGCATTTCCAAGTCCCTCTCAGCAGGGCTGCTCTCAATCTGTTCATCCCCCAGCCTGGATTGATACCAGGGGTTGTCCCAAACCAGGAGCAGGACCTTGTACTTGGGTCTTGCTGAACCTTGTGAGGGTCCTGTGGGCCCATTTCAAAAACTTGCCCAGGTTCCCCTGGATGACCTCGTCCTTCAGGTGTGTCACCTACAGACTGAGGGTGAACTTGATCCCACTGTCTATGTCACTGATGGACACTAAACAGTACTGGTCCCCACAGAGATCCCTGAGGGACACCCCTTGTCATTGATGTTCATGAGGACATTAAGCCATTGACTACTACTCTCTGCATATGACCGTCCAACCAATTCCACATTCACCAAACAGTCCACCCATCAAATCCACCTCTCTTCAATTTAGGGAGAAGGATGCTGTGGGGGACTGTGCCAAAGGCTTTACAGAAGTACAGGAAAAAGACATCTGTAAGCCCTTCCCTTGTCCACTGATGGAGTCACTGCATCATAGAATGCCACTGGGTTGGTCAGACAGGATTTTCCTTTGGTGAAGCCATGGTAGGTGTCTCAAATCACCTCCCTGTCCTCTACATGCCTTAGCAGAGCTCCAAGGAGGATCTGTTCCATGATCTTTCCAGGCACAAGAAGTGAGGCTGACAGGACAGTAGCTCCCAGGCTCCTTTCTACCGCTTTGAAAAATAGGTTCAATGTTTCCCTCTTTCCCTTCACCTGACTGCCATCAATTTTTAAATGTTTTAGAGTAGCTTGGAAACTGTATCAGTCAATTCCCTCAGGAACCTTGGGTGCCTGTTGTCAGGTCCCATAGACCTGTCACCTTATCTCTTTCTTTACAAGATAGTTATCCCAAGCATGCTGCAGTTTGGGTGATGTTAATCTGCAGTTTCTGCTTATTCACTCACAGAGCTGTAAGATTTCTGTCATGAAAACCACGCAGGGAGGGGAAGCTTTCCAAAGATTGCATATTACTTACCTCGCATATACTCAATGGTACCATCCAGCACAAGGTTCAGAAGAGGGTCAAATCCTTTCAAGACACCACTTGCTGTTGAAGACCACACAGAAAACAATGATTAGGACCAAACCAAGGTATACAGCAACACAAAACTGTATGAAAGGTTCATTCAGTTCTCCAGCCCTGTTCCTTCCTTCAGGCAAGACCAAGCAAATGAGGCCAGAGATAATAAACAGTGTCCTCTTTATCATTGGCAAGTACACAAAAGCTGGTCTGCATTGGGCCAATTAAAACTTACAGACCTTTCAATCAATTCTTCAAAATGTTCTTGAAGACACTAACATTTTTGCTTTCAGCCAATTTCAAGGGCTTTTTAATACTTCTGTATAACAAATCAGTACAAGTCACACAAAGAAAAAAAAAGCAACTCCAAAACAAAATAAATATCCTTAATGAAAGGTTATGGTTAAAAATGAAGCAAGACCATATTTTAAGTTCTTTCCTCAGAAACCCCATTTTCCAGGTGCCCTGCTGGCACACCATCTCTTTAGCATAAGCACTGCCTCACGGGAAGCCACTGCAGATAGACCAGCACTTTGTCCTAATGCAGAACATGATTCCACAAGACTAGTCACTAAATATATCACAAAATTACACAGAGCGACTTCCCAGTTTGAAAAATACACTTATCAGTAAGAAGTCTAAGTAACTTCCAAACCCTTATAAGCATGAGGTCCCAGTGGAGTTTTAAAATGCAGCACATGGTTAACTCAGACAAACAAGTGCCTGCGGGTGGCACCAAGCGCATTGAGATGAACCTTCCCAGCTGGGAAGGGACGGGGATGGAAAGGCACCGTGGCATATATTGAACCATGAACTGCGGGCATGCTTACCATGTCAAGAGATGAAAGGCACGACAGCTGTATTAATTGTTACATACGTAAATGTTTCTTCGTTCCTTTAAGTGCACCCTTGCAACGCAAAAAAAACCCAGCCAAAATAAGGCTGTTCAAGACAACTAATAAGAGATGCATAGATGAACCACAGAGATAAAAGTGCACCCAGGAGATGAATGGAAAAGTTAAACGAGAAAAGCTTCACACCAGTAACTACAACCACTAATAAGTAAAAGGACCCGATACTCCTCGCCTTTCCTTTAAGGGAAGCAGCATGAGCAGGAGGGCAGAGCTGACAGGCACCGGCAGAGGGAAAACGCCGAAAGGCAAAAGAGTTTCGTGCTGCAGCCACGCGCCGGGCTCACCTTCCCGCCCCCCCTGGAACTTCACCCGGATGGTCTTGTCGATGTACTTAGAGAGGTCCAAGATGCTCTCCTTCTTCTTCTTCTCCTTATCCTAGGGCAGAACACAGCGGGCCCAGTTAAAGCACGCCATCCGCGGAGACACGGCCCCAGAGCGCTCCTGCGGGATCCCGCGGCGGAGGGGCGGGGGCGCGGGTAAA
>VZTG01009767.1:0-66403 GCA_013397845.1 Melanocharis versteri | reverse complement strand
CCCGGGCGTCCAGAGGTGCTGCAGCCGCCCCGCAGCGGGCCGTGGCCGCAGGAAGGCAGCGGAGCGCATGGGGCTGCCGGCCCTGCCCTCCGCGTTTTGGCAGCGTTGATATATCTGTGGCTTTGGGGTTGTTCGGGACTTTCTTCTTCTCTTCGTAGTAAACAGCGTTTTCCTCGTAGTTCTTAAAATCTCGGGGCCCCCGTGGGCCCAGCCCAGCATCTTCGCCAGGCAGCCCCACGGAGGGGAGCGCAGCCGAGCCTCCGGGCCGGATCCCCGCAGGGACGACTCTGGGCTTATCCCGACTGACAGACTCCCTATGAGGAAGCATTCAGCAGAAAAGAAGGGATTTGTGCTGATCCTGACCCTGTAGTCTGTCTTGAGTCTTGTATTGTCATTACTAAAATATTAATTAGTTTTGTGGGATACATTTCTAAGGGCATGTAATGTACTACGCATGTCATCCTGATACAGGAGAGAGTGGATTTCTAGCAATTGCGTTGCATGGTACGTAGCTTTTGCATTTTAAGTTTGGTGTTTTGTGTTCTGAAAATTTTGAAATGTCATTTAATGTGTCATTTAAACTTCTTGACTGTTTATTAGGTAATTTAGAGTGTACTATGTCTTCTTGAATATTACTGGTGTAACATCTTAACATGGGACTCTAATTTTTCCTTCTTCGCCATCTGTCTCCTTACTGATTCCTTGTCAATAATCTTTGGTTACAGAGTGGTCTGGTTGTCAGCTAGCTTCTTTATTTCTATATCATCCCCTTTTTTCATCCATTATCTTTTTCTGTATTATGTCTTCATTATGCCCTTGCATGCCCCGTGCATTTTGTCATCTCCACTGATGCTTCACATGGACTGATTGTGCCAGTGTAGGCCTAACACAAATTAATAAAATTTAATTAACAAATTAACAAGAACGAGTTAAAGATTGGCATGGAGTCAGTTTGATCCATCGGTTTGGAGAAGGTGAGTATGTGGCCGTGTAGAAGAACAGCAGGTGAGATAGTCCACTGGTGGGTACTTGGAGATCTTGCCTTCAGCTCCATGCATTGCAGCACATTCCTGTCTGTAAGCATTTGGTGTATTTGTGCAGTGGAAGTGTTAATGTACTTGAGTAAGCTTGGGCAGACTGGCCAGGGTGCTGAAACAGTCCTGCTGCTGCAGTGCAAAGTGGATGTACTGTGTGCTGCCAATATGTTTCTGTTAGCCAAGCTGGTGTTTTGAAAATCTGCTTGAATACCTCATATTGTGCATTACTCCTGCATCTCTTGTGCTTGCACTTATTGGGATGGTTTTGGGTAGTACATCCTCCTTGGCGTGAGGCGGAGAAGAGTGCTCTGCTGCACTCATCCTAGTTTGGTACCCCTGTGACTGATGGCTGGAGTTACTCTGGGCTGGAGTTGTTCCCGACAGAGCTGACAGCTGTTGTCAGGAGCTGCTGTGTGCATTTACTGTGCACCAGCTGTAGTCATTCTCAGTGCCTTACTCTTGCCTTAGTGGTTGTGAGCATATACCTTTGTCTCCCTCCTTGAAACAGGATAATAGAAATTTTTTGTTTGTTTGTTTACCCTGGGGCAAGAGGAGGTAGTGTTCACATTTGCTTCTATATCCCAATTTAGGGAGAAAGATCAGCTTGGCTGCTGAGACATGGCACTTCCAAATCTGGGTCCTCATCTGGGAACACTTAAAGAGGGGTGTGATCTGATAGATCCAAGTACAATCTCCACTCAGACTTTGCTTTTGTATTTGAGTTCTCACATTTCATTTAAGTTCCCATTCCTTCCTGGCATTGTTACCTCTCAGTTGTCCTGTAACAACAGCAGATACAGGAGCCTTTGACTAGTGACGAACATAGTATCATGATCTGCAGCAAGTGTGTTGGATCTAGCTGGCCTTCACTATAGCAGCTTTCAGCAGAATATATTGAATTGTGGTGATGGGTTTGTATTTAAATCAGGGCACTCTATGATATAGGTCCAAAGAATTGAAAAGACTGTCTGAAGTTCTGCATTAAGGTGGTGGCTGACAATTTAGTCTCTTGGAATTATTGCGTTATGAATATGTGGCTCTATGCACTGTACAGTGTTTGTTGAAGGAGTGTTTTATTTGTGTGCAGCTTTGCTGCCTGCTGTTGCTGGTCTCCAGATGGATCAGTGCAGTTCATGGGAAAGAATGACTCCAGCTCCTGGGAACTCTTACATGGTACCTACTGTAAGAATAGGATAGCTCATTCGTTCCTTCTTCAAGGAACACAGCTCCCAGTGTCTGTGAAATCTCTCTGAGGTTTGGGTGACCAGGTCAGTTAATAGAGCTACTGAAAGTGGAAAAGATATATAGGACATCCAGGTGAGTGTGGGGCCAGAGGCAGGGGGGAACAAACAAGATAGACATTAGGTTGGCTCATTCACTCACAGTGAAGTTTCTTGAAATACAGGTGAGCTGAATTTTTCCTCTCCGCTTTCTTTGATTGTTTAACTTGCAAGTCCAGTGTTTGCCTCTGAGCTACATTAATTCACCTAAAAAAACTTGCACAGCAAAAAATCTGGGGAGTGTTCTGCTCTTTTATGCATTAATCTGTGGAAGGCCCTGATGAGGTTCAGAACCAACAAGTATGGCCTTCTAATACTACAAACATTAGATTAGCTCGTTTGCCTGTTAAACTCTGCCCTCAGATTTTACGTTTCCGTTGTGTGAAAACCTTTTCCAGTTTTGAAGCTTTATAGAAAACATTTCCTTTTGTGTTAATTATACACTATTGTGTGCTTTTTAAGCCATAGGATCAGTCAGAAGCAAGTATTATAATATACCTTATTGTCACAGCAGCTGTTGTTTTTCTGTGTTTGGAAAAGGCTGGACTTGATATGCAAACACTTGGAAAAGAGCCTTTGGGGTTGTAGGCACATTGTATAGGATCTGCACAGGAGATGACATTTTCTCCTGGGTTAATCTAGGTTATGAAGTGGTCTCTAGGAATTAAGAATCATTATAAATGTTGCCACCATGCCAGTGCATCAGCAGCACTGCTTTGAGCTTTTGTTGTCTCATACCTACTGACATGGATAAAAACAAAACTGGAAGCATCAAAGTGAATAAGAACAAACTTCAGAACTGTGCTTTGTTTCTAAGTGATAATAGCTTTGTAAAAATGTCTGTTAATCCACATTATCCACATATTATATTCTCCACAGAGTTTCCAAAACTCTGTGTTCCCTCTTCTGCTTTTAGCCCTGCTTGTACTGCCTTTAATTCCTCTCGTGCTTGATTTTTATTTGGCTTTTGGCATACAAATCCTGATAGCTTCTAAAATGTTTTGAGCACTTCACATTAGGAACCTTTTACGCCCTTAATATTTATTTGAAGGACATCCATTAAATAGCTCAGAAAGCAAAATTGTGTGTAACTGTTGCCTGGGTGCCTTTTAGGAATTGTTCCTGAGTTCCAGTAATGGTTATCTCCACGGAAATGTAGCAACACATCCTGTACTTACTCTCATTTTAAAGATGTGTGCCATATATCTTATAGATGTAAAACTTGTAACTGTACAGCTTGATTGTTTCCCAAATGCATAAAGCTGTTCAATTACAGGAGTTAGCTCCTGCAAAACTGCTTGAAGATTTTGGAGAGAGCTGTACATGTAATATTCAAAACTAACATACTCCACGTTTTGTTTGCTTATCTAAGCCCAGTCAGACCATGTACAAGAAGCAGGGAACATTCCTTTGTTCTTGTCTTTTGTGTGTGGCTGTATTTGCATCTCTGTTGCTTGTTACTCTTGGAAGTCAAATTCAAGATAATAAGTACAGGTTACTTTTCTAAATTGCTTGCTTCTGTTGAAAGTAGTTCAGGTGCTATGGTTGGATACCTGAGATACGAGTTAACAAGTCCACTATAGTAGGGACTTGGAGTTCTTTTTTCCTCACAGCATATGCGCAGTAGTGTCTCCCTTTCTCCACAGATATCTTGGAAACTTGCACTGTGCTCAAGTGGCTTTAATCTGCACTGAGCTAATCGGTGTGACCTCCTGTATCAGCATGCTTCAGGACAAATGTCATTGGTTCTAGAGGACCTAGTTAACATCGATGTTATAGAAAAAGGAAAAAGTTGCTGCATAAGTTAACAAAGACTATTTATATGCAGAAGAGCTAAATATAAAAATCTACCTCCTGGATATTTTTACAATGATGTTTCTTTACTGCTTTGCTCACACCTTGCTGCAGAATGCCATCATTGCCTCTGGGCACACTGTTTGTATTAAAGAGTAATTTTACAATGTAGATGGTAAAACACTGGCACAGGTTGTCCAGAGAGGTGATGGGTGCCCTGTCCCTGAAAGTGTTCAAGGCCAGGTTGAACAGGGTTTGGTCTACTTGAAGATTTCCCAGCCCATTGCCAGAGGTTTGGACAAGGTGACCTTTAAAGCTCCCTTCCAACCCAAACCATTCTCTGGTTCTCAAAAGTTTTCCAAAAAAACATCGTTTTACCCTGAGCATCTCCTAGGGGTGTATGGTAACTTCTGTGTAGTAGAGTTTGCAATACAGAGGGAGAAATAAGAGTGATGGATTCTTTTAATGGATGTTTGAACAATCGTGTTAAGATATGACTTTGTTGCTGACTCCAGTCATTTTAGCATCTTGTTCCTCAGCTGCTACATGAAGAAACAGATGTGTAAGGTGTATTTGTAAGAGTGTAACTACATAATTATCAAATCATTGGTGTGTTTAGGTTATGAATGTTAAACTAGATGTTGACAAATTGTCACAACTTTCTAGTTAGTAGCAGTGGTGGTTAGGGATATGATGTTACATTTCTCTCCAGAACAAAGTTTCGTCAGTTCTGGTAGGCACAAAGTGATTTCCTTGGGGAAAGCTAAATCAGAGCAATAGAGCAATTAAACATGTCTTCAGTCAATGACTTCAGTTTTGTTTGAGTGCTGGACAGGAGAAAGAGAGAATGGAAAGGAAGGAGTTGGGTGTGTGGGTAGAGAGGAGTATGACACAGAGGGGGATGGTAGAAAGATAAGATGGTTGTGGGGGGCTTGTTTATTTGGTTTGAGGGGGTTTTGATTGGTTGGTTGGTTGGTTTTGGTTTTTTTGAACCTGCTGCTGGTTGTGAACTGATAGTCTGTCCTCATCCTGTGTCCTGGGGTCACTGATGAATGACAGTGTTCCACCAGAAGCCAAATATGTGACTAGTTCAGATGAGAAGCAGATCAGTTATTGTACGTGTTTCAGATATTTTATGTATGTTTTTAAACAAACTTCCAAATCCTAAGTGCTAGTAAGGATTAGTGAGTGTCCTCAATAAAATGGAGAAACTTGCCGTTACAATAGGAAGCAAATGCTCTGGGAACACAAAAATTGTAATAGGAAGAATCCGGTTACATTAACATTGTTTGGTATTCCTAAGGACTGGATTTCCAAATCACTGGGCTGAAATAGTATTTTGAGACTCCTACATTTAATATGTGGTCAATTTTTTCTTGACTATCTAATAGCTTGTATGAAGCTAAAATATAGGTATGATTTGCATTTGCTGTCAGCATTGTCGTTTTGTAGTCTATTACCAGACAGCACTACTTGAACATTGAAGTTGCTCTGTAAGAGCACTGTGAGGCTCTAAAGCAGCAACTGAAGATCAGCAAGACTCTCCTTCAAAGAGAAGCATTGATCTGGATTTGTATAATTGAATTACATTTTAAAAGTTAGGTTTTGTCCTGCTTTCTGAGCATTACTTTTGTGTCTTAATGTATTTTTATCTGAAGCATTAAAATCTTTTTGCAGCAGCTGGTCAGATCTTAATCTTACATTGAATTCTTAATGTGTTGATGTTTAAAACTGACCTTATGCTCACAGAATATATATGAGCAGACTTCACATTGAGGAGCTGATGTTCAGTATTTTGTATAAAGGAAAGACTTCTTAACTTACACTTTTTCAGTGAGTGGAGATGGTGCCTGACAGTCCTCCCGAGACAGAGCCTGCAATCCCAGTGTTGCTGCCCTGAGGAGCACAGAAGTGTCCCGTAGAACCTGATGGCTGATTGTTAAAGCAATGCTCTGTGTGCCTTCTTGTTCCAGCGAGGACAAGAGCCTCTTCTCAGAGAGAGCATTGCAAGGGACCTGTTTCCACTTAGAAATGGCCAGGATTTATTTCAGAGTCCTTAGAACAGTACAAACAGATCTCATGATATACTTTGTGTTTCTTCAACTATTTCTGAGATCAGGGAGGATTTATAATTGTTTTGGCTCAGTTAATATGAGAATGAAGTCACCACTAATTAGAGTTAAGGAAAACCACCATGGCACTATACCGTGTCTTAATTATACCTCCCCTGATAGGGGAGAATTCCCCGAGCCCTAGCCTGGGCTCTGCAGACAAACGGAACTTTTCCATGCATTTCTTCTCAGATAGTTGTTTATTAAGTCTTATCAAAGAAGGGATGAGCCACAGTGTGACTCCCCTTAGGAAGCGCAAAGGAAAAGCCGAGTTATCCAGACAATACCGTTCTTTTAAAGGTAAATTATCCAATGAAAACCCGAAACGAAAGATATTTTTACTTTTCTAGCAATGTTCAATAAATCCTTTTATCACATGAAAGGAACTGCGGTATTTTTCACCCAATCCTCTCAATCCACTTTTGCCACAAACATGGAGTAAAGGAAGAAGAAAGAAGAAGGCACGGAAAACAACAACAATCCTCCATTTTGGAGGTTTTTCTTCTTACCTATCTACTATATTAACAAACCCAACATCTCTAAATTTTCACCCTGTGACAATCTTATATAATGTTCTATCACCTAATTCACACCGGTGTAGATTCTGCTTCTTCTTAGAGGGTAGGTAATTTTCTCCATGGACGAAGGCCAGAGATAGAGTTGTCCAGGGGGGTAAAACCTTTCAAAACAGGCAGAGAAATATTCCCTGCACTTTGGACTCCAACACCACCACTAGTGGTAGGGAAGTTACACATACTTCCACTGTTGTTTTGTTTGTCTTCCTACTTTCTGGTTCCCTGGGTAGAAATCTGGTGGGGCTTGGGGTATAAGCAGACAACTGCATCAACTCCACAAAAATACTTTATTTTGCAGGCTACGTATATGCATACATACATATATGCATGCATATGTATATGTATGTATGTATAAACATATATATATACATATATGTGTGTCTGTGTATATATACATATATAAATATATATGTATGTATATATATACATATATTTATTTTTATACAGATATTTATTTTTATATATTTATTTTATACACATTTTTAAATATATGTGTGTATTTATATATACACATATATAAATATATATGTCTATATGTATAGTCTTGTAGGTGATTTTGGTTCTGCTTTCTGAGTGGAAGATGAGGAATATACCTAGTATGCACAAAATTGTGTCACCATATGCAGGGAAGGGAAGGAGAGGAGTAAAAAATTTAAAAGAACAGAGCTCATCATGAAGAATAGGAAGATTTGTGAAAAGGTCTGTGTTGAGGAAGTGTTTGCTAGTACCTACTTGTGATGACTAGTCACCCTATGTGGGCCCCCAGATCTTTCAGTGTTGCTGGGAAGTGGCCTGGTACAATCTGACATAACCAAAATAACGAGGAAACTACTGTGTTTGCTGTGTATTTTTTTGCAGGGATGGGAAGCTGAAAATATTTGTGTTAAAATCAACACATCTTGCAGTTAGATGTAGTGTGAGCGGTTCACTGAACAAGCAGGTTAAATACTGTGTATCACAACTGAGATGTCTAAAACTGGTAGACGTGCTGCATGTTACTATGTTTATTTTTCTATAGTTCTTGTTCTCTTTCTCCATGTTACTGTGGGATCTGAGTTCTGTTATCTCAGTTTCCAGGGGTTCTTCAGGAGACTTCTAATGTATACATGATGCAAAAGATAGCTAACCTCCTTATAAAAATGAACGTAACGTTCTATCGGTGTGGAATATATATTTGTTGAATCATCTGCCTGGTTGTGGCCCCTTCCAAACCTCTTGGGCATCTATTCACTGGGTGAACAGGGTGAGAAACAGAGAAGGCCTTGACACTCTGCACACTGTTCAGCAATAGCTAAAACATTAGTTTGTTATCAGCATTGTTTTGGGCACGAATCTAAAACATTGCACCATACCAGCTGCTATAAAGAAAATTAACTCCATCCCAGCCAGACCCAGGACAGGCCTTTAATTATAAATCTTAGGTATGTAATCTTCACTACGTATATTGTTGCAGATATTGTTGGAGTTTTGACAACAGTGCCAACTGGTCATTGTAGCAGTGATAAGATAAGTAAATGCAGTAGGTAGACTTGAGAGTCTACATGTGCTACCTAGGACAGAAAAAGAGCTGCTGCTGCTGTGGGGTCTTGTCACGTCTTCAGCAAAGGTGTCCAAGGTTGAGTTTTGGAGTGATGTGGATCTAGAATTGATCATTATTTCAGGCTGTACTTTCAGGAGTTGGTGTCTCATTCATAGAATCATGAAATTATTTGACTGGGAAAGGACCTTAGAGATGATCTAGTTCCAGGCCCCTGACATGGGGTGGGCTAGGCCAGGCTGTTCAAAGCCACATCCAACCTGGCCTTGAACACTTCCAGGCATGGGGCAGCCCACTGCTTTGGTCAGCCTGTGCCAGGGCCTCACCACCCTCACAACCAAGAATTCCTTCCCAATATCCCATCCCTGCCCTCTGGCACCGGAAGACATTCCCCCTTGTCCTGTCCCTCCATCCCTTGTCCCCAGTCCCTCTCCAGCTCTCCTGGAGCCCCTTTAGGCCCTGCAAGGGGCTCTGAGCTCTCCCTGGAGCATTCCCTTCTCCAGGTGAACAACACCCAGCTCTCCCAGGCTGGCTCCAGAGCAGAGGGGCTCTAACCCTGGAGCAGCTCCGTGGCCTCCTCTGGACTCGCTCCAGCAGCTCCACATCCTCCTCATGTTGGGAGCCCCAGAGCTGAACACAGTACTCCAAGTCTCATATCTGTTCTGCATTAGTCCAGCTTCTTTCCCTTGCTCTGGTTATATACATATGTGCACCAGTCTAGCTGTGTTGTTTGAGGTTGGCATTTTGGTTTGTTGGTTTGGTTTTTTTTTTGTCTTTAAACACATCCAGTATGGTTTCATTTGATTCTTTGACCAATTGCTGTGTAGGAGGGAATCTGCCTAATGTATCTGAAGTCTTTCTTTGAAGCATGATGAAAATAATAACAAATTCCACTGTAGTCCCTGCACAGATATGAAAACTTTGAAGACTCTTTTGTTTTCCTTTAAAAATACAAAGCAGGCCAGTCAACAGCAACTTACTCCCATCACTTCTGATATTTTATGTAACCTAATATTCTTATGAAATTTTTGTTACATTTTCAGGTGTACTGTGAGTATGGGATGGTACATGTCCTTTCAGAGAAGGGGAGCAGCAAAGGAAAAGACTACTGTATTCTCTTCAATTCTCAGTGGGCCCATTTGCCACATGATCTGGGTAAAGCTGTAAGTACCTAGCTAACTGATGACAAAAAAATGTATAAAAATGCCTTTGTTACAAGGAAACTTCTAATTTCTTACTTGGATTAGTAGAATTTGGAGCAACTGCTTTGTTTGCTCTGCTTAGAAAATATTTTATCTGTTACGATCACTCTAGGCAGTGCTAGGATGACAATGTTCATTTCCAGGCACTGCACAGAGGTAATGACTATTGCTGTTCAAAACAAAAATCTTCCTTTTCAATTATGGGATCAATGAAATGAAAATGGCTCATACCTGGGCTTCCAAAGGAGTTTTTGTACACCGGCATGATACAAGAAGATACTACATGGCTTTTCTTATATAGTGAACTGTGGCCTTTAGTGCTTTCTCAGTGTCAAGTGTAAGATTAAGTAGTCATAAACTGTTCAAGCTTTTGCTGCATTATCCAAAGCTGTATAAGCTGAAAATTGAGTAAATTCTTAGCTCTTTTCTGTGAGAAAAAGTTACTGGCACTGAATGATGAAATCAGCAAATGCACTTTGAATGAGCTGCTAATAGGGGAAGATGTAGTTGACTGATACTTGGTTCATTTTATTCAGCCAGTTGAGTGCCCCACAGAATTATTAGAGTTCCTTACCAATGTATAGGCAAGTCTCAGTTACTCCTGGTAGGTTTATTGCAGCTGTAGATTAGTCCCTGGATACATCAATAGTTGCTTTTGCCTTGTACAGACTCAGCTGATAAACTCTTGCACTTGCCCTGACTGTAATGTGAATCAGCACATGCGTGACTGACTGTAGTATTTATGAGAGTTGGGGACTGTACTGTAGACATCTTGTTTAAATCAGTCTCATAAAAATTCACTAGGGTCATATCTCAGTAGCTCTGCAGAAGCCGATATAGTCCAGAATAGCTTGCACAGACACTTGGGTAGTATATGCTATATCCCTTGCCTATCCCTGTCTCCTTCCTCGGTTCTTTCCTGCTTTTCCCTTCTTTCACATTCTCGTTCCTCCTCCTTCAGTACTCCAGCAGAACAGGTCATTAACTGAGACAATGCAGCGCACCACTCTGAGCTCACTCTGCATTCGTGTTGTGCTCTGAAACTTGGACAGCCAGGAAGTGTGGGTAGGAGCATTTCACTGTCTCTAGAGGTCAGGCTGGAGACAGCAGTTTTCTGAATAAGGTTGGAGCTACTGACAGCCTGACACTTCCCTTTCCCTCCTAAAACATTCCGTTACGCAGGTACTGTACATCATGTACCTGTGGGTTTCTAATACAAGCTCTTCCATGTGTCATTTTTTCAGGTTAAAACTTTACCTTGACTCTTCTCAAAGCTGACAGCTCACCTCAGCAAGGGCTGAGACCTGCTTCTCTTAGCACAGCTTGGTTGTTTGGTAGATAAGTGCAGTTTTCAGGTAACTTGCAAATAGAACTGGGCAAAGATGCTAGTGGTTGTTTAGATTTTGCAAGGAGCAATTTGTGACAGTGTTATTTCTAAAACCTTGAAGTGTCTTTGGGATGTTCCTTTGAAACACACCAGATTAGATGCCTTTGGGTCTGAGAAGGGCCAAAACTAAGGAGTTGGGGCAGGCTTGCAACATCTCTATATCACAAGTGGTGAGAGAAGTAGCGTAGAATCCAGTATTCAAGTACTTGGGATGCAAAATCTTAGCTCACTGGATACAGTAGGTTTCAACATGGAAGTTTATTTTTATTGACTGTGCTTCTGTACCTTTCCCCAGCCTGTGTTTTGGTTTCTAGCTGTTCATACCTTCCATCATCCCAGCCTGCCACTCTGCCACCCCAGCAAAGATAATGCTGTACTCCTCCCACATCCTGGCTGTGTGCATCAGAACAGCAACGATGCTGAAGAAAATAAATGCAAGTGGAGGTCATGTGGATGCTTAAAGCTTGGTGGCAGAGAGGTTTTTCAGCATCTGCCTGTGTCCGTGAGCATTCTCACTTTCTCACGGGGCTAGCTGCAAAACAGCTAGAGAGCTTTTGTAAATAGTTCTTCTATCTTGCACCTGTGAGATGTTTTTGCACTTTGTTACTGTTAGTCTGAAGGATTGTTTAGGAAATGGGTGTTTTTAGGATCTAGCCAATAACCCTGAGGGGTGGTTAACGAAGATTCAATTACTTTCTACGACCTAGGGTATAAAAACCCTTCTGTATATAAATAAATAAAGGCATTTCTGTCTAGTTACTCCTGAGTTCGGCTCTCTCTTCTCCCCGGGCTGTGTCCATTATTGTGACAGAGGTCATATCCGAAATTTTATTAACAGCAGAATTCTGTACAATAAGGTGAAACAAGGCAGGACCCTACATTATAGAGAAGGCAGCACTGTTTCAGCTTTCATGTTGCTCTGAGAATACTCTACCACTCCATTCCTGGAAAGTTTTAAATTACTCTTTATAAATTCTGGCTTCTGCTCTTGACTTCTTTTACCATTTTATGTTATATATATGTATTTAACTAATTTATTTTTTTCAGTCACTCTTGCAACTGCAGGATCAGACAGCATCTGTTTTGTGTTCTCCTTCTGATGTACCTGATGGGGGATTTAATAATCAAATCCCCATGGTGATGCGAGGAAATTGCACCTTCTATGAGAAAGTGAGGCTTGCTCAGATAAATGGGGCTCGTGGGCTGCTGATTGTTAGTAGAGAGAGACTGGTAAGTCGCTTTTTATCTTTCTGTGCTGCTGATACTCCTCTGATGCTAGATACTGTCTTGTCTTCGGTGCACATTGCTGGTATTTGATGTTCCTCTTTAAAATAAATAATGCATGTGTGTTCCTGCATGTACATACATTGCATAGTTTTGTGTGGAAATTATGCATCCAATGGAAGAATGAATGAAACAAGAGGCACTCATTTAAGTAGGAAGAGTCTGCATGGAGCTCATGTGACGTTCAAGTTAAGGGCTCAGAATTACCCTTGTTCAAAATGAAATACTGGAGTCCAAGGATGAGGTTGGTTTGTGAATCCATCATACTACCACACTCAGTCTAGTGCTTTAGATTCAGCTGGAGCATCAACAGCCTGTATTTTGTAAAATTAGTAGTTTTGAAAATAAAATTAGTAGGTTTGAGTCCTGGTCAATACTAGAGGCACATATCAGTCATAAACTCAGGACCCTGATGTGCGAAAGATACTGCTTGAAATTTGGTTGCTGCATTTTGCTGTTACAGTCTTACATTACTTCTATTTTACTGGGAACAGTAATATATTTTGACTTTTGAGTGTTTGCAGTCATTAAGTTCCCTTCTAGAATATTTTTCAACTTAGCAGGAACAGAACTTGCAACTTTAACCCTTTTGAAGGAGTAGAAGTATTTGCAGAAATAAATATATTTTTACCTGGTCTGAACTGTCTTTCAGGTTCCTCCTGGAGGTAATAGGAGTCAGTATGAAGAGATTGATATTCCTGTGGCTCTGCTTAGCTATACTGATATGTTAGATATTGGCAAGGTAAACTCGATACTAAAAAATCTCATTTATATTATTTCATGTAAATGAGTCACTGCTCAACAGTATTAAGTCCACCTTAAGAGCTTGGAATATGTAGAGGGTGTATTCATGAAGAGTGCATTATTGTGTTTTGGAAAAAAAATCAAATCTTTTGGGAGGTTATTTCTCATCTTTGGAATAAAATCAAAATACAGCCTGGTGCTGGAAATAAATATCACTAATAGGAGAGCCAATAGGTGGCTCTTACGTGTTTATAATAAAGCCTGATTCTGAGGTTGCTTAGTGAAAATTAGATAAGTGAACCTTTGCTAAGGTGGCTTTTTGGATGTCCTTCATAACTTTTATTTACCTCCACAGAGTTTTGGCAGCTCAGTGAAAGGAGCAATGTATGCACCAAATGAGCCTGTGTTGGACTACAACATGGTGATTATCTTTGTCATGGCCGTGGGGACTGTTGCTATTGGAGGATACTGGGCAGGAAGCAGAGATGTGAAAAAGTGAGTAACTGAATGCAGTATAGCAGTTTTCCTGTATTTTTCACAGAAAAAAAAATAGATGGTGTTATGTAAGCATCACCTGGCAGCTCTGCTAATGAGGTTAGGAGACTGTGTAGCCAGAATGGGAAAATGCTGATGTGATGTTTGAAAGGCCCTCAGCCTTGCATTGGTTTGGTCACTGTAGGAAATCGTTAGAGTATAAATTGCATGTAGAGCATTTTAATACTTTGCCATGTCAAAAGACCAAGCATTTTAAAAGCTCAGAAAGAAAATTATTAAGTAATAGGCTTCCTGTTCGGGCTTTTGCAGAAATTCACCACAGAAATACTTTGTAAAAAAATAATAAAATTTGCTTTTATAGGGCAAACCGAATTGATTGGATGGCTAACATATGCTATGTTTGTTACCAATTTCTTAATGAAATTTTATGGTTACTTTTTGCCAGCAAGTGGGATTGGGGGAAGGAGGTCATTGTGCCACACTTATTTCTAACATTTATTTTGTATCCACAACCTGATTTATGGATTTCTTCTGAAGTTAGCAAATTATTCTGTGGTAGTTTTCAGGATTCAGTTGAGTTTTTAGCGAATGAAATAGTACTCTAGATAAGTTGACACTAGATAAGTTACTGGTTTATGCATTGCGTTATAGCTGATGTTCATACATCCATGGAAAATAGGGTGTTCCACTGACTTGAGTGGGAATCAAAGCAGGCATTGGTGTTGTGACATGTTTTCAACCCCTTGTGTTTTTAGCTGAGGTTTCAGCATCCTTGTGTATTTTGTTGCAGAAGGAATGAACTGATGGTAGCCATGTTACTCTTTCAGGAGGTACATGAAGCACAAGCGTGATGACGGGGCAGAGAAACATGATGATGAAACAGTGGATGTGACTCCCATAATGATCTGTGTGTTTGTAGTGATGTGCTGCTCAATGCTCGTCCTCCTTTATTTCTTCTATGACCATTTAGGTACTCTTAAGGTTGTATTTGTATTGATACATCTTCAATATCACAAGGCTGCCATCATTCAAAGAACATTTTATTATAAAAATAATAATGAAACATCTCTCTTCTGTCATGTGTCTTCATCCCAATAAGATTTAAAATACTGTAAGAAAACTCACTGAGTAGATTTCTAATCCTTCTTTTTGTGAGGTTGGTCATAAAGCTTCTTTCAAACATTAAAGCCTGTTAAGTAGGTACAGACTTAGTATCTTCCACCTTTTATTTTTGTTGAAGTATTGTTCAGCATGTTAAGAATTTTACGTGTTGCATTGTCGTATTAGCTTATTCCTCTTGTACTTCTGCTTCAAGTGGTAGGTTTGATTTGACTACTGTAAACCTGATAAATTTTTAAGTATGGGGGTTTTGTGCACTATTCACCTTTTCAACAAGAAAAATGCACATTAATCTTATGGTTCAGTTTCACATGCAGTGATGTCAAGAAATGTAGAAATGTCAAGAAATGTTGAAGATGTTCTCAGACCTATTCTTTTCTCTCTATTATTGTTCAATTTGAAGTCAAGATCAAGGATCATTTTTTTTATCTTTGTAAAGATTATAATTTTCTATTGATCACTCATCAGATTGACAAAAAGACATGAGAGCCTAATGCACTGGAACTTCCATCTTCATATTTCTGAGGAAGTAGTGAAGCATGCATCCCATCTGTATTAATTCATTTTGCTACTTAGTGATTTTAATGTTCTCTTATAATGCTCCTGTATACTCATAAAGAGAAGATAAATGCTTCACCATAGGTTGCCTTTGAGGTTTATGACTTACTTTAAGAAGATTAGGATAGAGGTTTTGATTTGTTGAAGTAGGTATTGCATAAAGTACACCTGAATAAAAGGAGCTAGAATTAGATACTTAAAGAGCACAAATCTAGTCAATCATTTGAAGTATCTGAATTTACCTTTCATTGCTGAAATGTAAGCCTTTTTTCTCATTTAGTCTTACTGACTGTCTGTTCTTTATTCAGCCAGGATACAAAAAAACCATCTCTTGCCTTATCCTACTTGGACTTAATATTTTTTTTCCCTCAGTCTATGTTATAATAGGAATATTCTGCCTGGCTGCCTCAATTGGTCTTTACAGTTGTCTGTCTCCCTTTGTAAGAAGATTCCCCTTGGGAAAGTGTAGGTATGTGGCAACTTCCAAAATTTTAATAGGGAAACGTAGGTTTTTATACCATTGGGTAGGTGTGGGTTTTAAAAGATGACTTCATGCTTCAAAATGTTTATAAAGGAAGAGGGTATCTACATAGACAACTGTAGCTTTGGTGTGTTTCTTTTTCAGAATCCCAGACAACAACTTGCCTTATTTTCACAAGCGTCCCCAAGTCCGGATGTTGCTCTTGGCAGTATTTTGTATCTCTGTCAGCATACTCTGGGGAGTCTTCAGAAATGAAGATCAGTAAGTGTACATTTTAGTGTCTGTGCTAGAAATTGTAATATGCTTTATAGTATAAGTAACTGACATCCATAGAAGTCTACATGTATCCCGAATTTAGAAATGACAGGAAAAAAAAGTAGAGACAGGCAGAAATTCTTAGTTGTTCTTTATGTACTTAATCTTTTTCTTGTTCATTTAAATTACAGAAAACTGTCTCTTTTTAAGCTTGATTTTCTCTGAGTCCCAGTCAGAATTCTAATCTCTTTGACTTAAAACAACTTTTCAAAAGTGGTATTGAAAGTTGGACATAAGTTGTCTAACTTATTTCTTCATGAGAATAAGAACTGGTAAGATTGTCAGATCTTTAGTTTCTCTCAGCTTCCTTGTATGAGTCGGTACTTTTCTATGCCCAGTGTTGCTGTGGTACCTAATTGTAGCATGTTCTTACCACTTCTGTTAGAGTTGGATCTTTTATGGAGTGTTGTGTTTTGATTTTTGTTTGGGGTTTTTTACCTCTTACCTGACTCCCAGGTATTCCAATTTCCCCATGTATACAGGATGTGTTCATCTTCTTGGTTCCTTCCTTGGTTTTCAGTATTGGAACTGAAATGCTGGCTTGTGTTTCTGATGGTGATACCAAAGATGTCTGACTTGTGGTTTGAATGTGTGTTACTGCTTTTGTGGAGTCTGTGTTCTGTGTGGATCATCCCATGACAGAACTCAAATCCAGGAATCATCAACTCTGAAACACCTTCTAGAGAGATAAGTGTCAAACTGAGGAGTACAGCAGTACTATAGAGATGTTCCAACCTGCAATATTTAGGACTAGGAAATCCATTTTCTGCCTCAGAGCTGGAGTGGGCCTGAGTGTCTCCTGCACAAAGCTCCATCAGCAAGTGCACAGGTATTGGTCCAACAGTATCATCTCTCATTGCGCCTAGACCATAGCAATTTTTGGAAAACCTTAGTGTTGTTTATCTCAGATCCTACTTCTCTTTGACCCTAGCAGTTGAGAGTAAGGCAAAGAGCACTTCTATACTCAACTTGCAAAACACAATTGAGAAACAGGCCCAGCTGTAAATTTGCCTGAGCACACAAGGATGCACACCTGTACACAGGACAAAGGACCCCAGCACTTCCCATTTTGATATCCACTGACCTCATTCAGCCAGTTTTTAGCCTACCTCACTGCTCATTCAGCTTGTACTTCATCAGCTTCTCTGTGAGGATTTTATGGAAGATTGTCAGTGGAAAGCCTTACTGAAGTCTAGACAGACACTCTCGCACAGTTCTTCCCTTGTCTCCCAGGCACTTCTTTGGGGAAGATTATCAGGTTGATGAAGAACAACCTCCCATTTGCAAATTCATGCTGACAACAATGTCAATTTCAAGCAAGTACTCTGAATAAAGGGATTTTTTTTGTCCCAAGCAGGTCCTTAGTGAGGACAAGGCTTGGTCTGCTTTTCCTGCTGTTTCCTGAAAAAATGTTACTCTCCTCTTTTTAAGGTGGGCCTGGGTTCTGCAAGATGCTTTAGGAATTGCTTTCTGTCTTTACATGTTGAAAACAATTCGCCTGCCTACATTTAAGGTATGAAAGTTAAACAGGTGTAAAGAGAAGATGTTTGCATGTATGTGTTTGAACAGAGGAGTCACTTATAATGGAGTATATTGCCTTGGAAATGCACTTCCATTCATACATAGCATGGACAAAAGGGATGCAATGAGTATAGTGAAGACCAATAAGTGGTGTGTGATTTTTCTGTAGATTCTGTAGAGGGTTGCCTGGTAAGTCATGCACCACCCATTAATTTATGGGTTTGGTTTTTTTTGTTGGGGTTTTTTGTTTGTTTGTTTTTGTTTTGATTGGTTTGGTTTTGTTTGTTTTCAAAATGACATACAACTAATGCATCAGTCTAGTGTTTTTTTCAAATCTTTTTGACCTTAGTCAGTATCCTAAGACAAAAATCAGTATTAGTCATTTAGTTGTCCCTTAAGCAGCTCGTCAAACTCTTGTTTCAAATTATCTTCACCTATAAGTTTGTATAGACTGACAGTAAATGGGTGTATAGTGTTTGAAGCCGTGCCTGACATCCTCCAGTGCAGAGCTTCTTCATATTACCCAGCAAATTGAAATGGCACCATTTCCAGATTTTACATGATAAAGAATTTTGGGCACTAACATGTAACTTTGTGTTTAAGAATTACTTTCTTTCATATGGTGCATGCAAGACTCTATTCCTCCACCTAAAATATTTAGGAATTAAGAAAAATACATGCATGACTTGTTTTAGTCTTTGTTAGCTTTTTCTTTGAATAGCCTTCTAATTATTAATTCTTTGCTGTTTGCTAATATATAGTGTGTAAATACCAAATATCTCGTCTCTTCCTTCAGGGTTGTACCTTACTCCTCCTGGTTCTTTTTGTGTATGATGTATTCTTTGTATTTATCACACCTTTTCTAACAAAGGTAAGTAAAGTGCTTCTCTATTGCCTGCTGCTCACAGAGCAAAGTGTAATGACTTGTTTCTCTGTGTGTTCCCAAATGATGCCAGAGCTGCTGAGTGAAGTGCTGATTTACAATTTTCCTGTTTTTTTTCTTTAGACTGGAGAGAGTATAATGGTGGAGGTGGCTGCAGGCCCATCTGATTCTGCCACTCATGAAAAGGTACTCCATGTTGTCTGAAAATCTGGCACTAACTTTCAACTATTATACTTTTAACTTCTCTAAAATTCAAGACCACAAAGCTGAAATGGAGATGCGAGTCTGAAAAGAACTTAATGTGGGAATAAATGCTCCTGAATGTTTATTCTGGAGGGGCAAAGCAGACTTGTTGTGGTTACTCACACCAGCTTTGGTTTTCCTTTATCTTTTTTTGACTGGGTTTCAATATAAAAAAGCTGGTTAGTTCAGCTTCACAAAAACATGACCACATCTGTAAATATTAACTTGCTGCTAATTAAGCGTAAGCATCTTTTCCTAAAGAGATAAAACATATAATCAGTCTGTCTCTTCCCCCTCCTTCCCTTTTTTGACATTTGCTTTATGAAAAGCTGAGGCTATAGGTAAAGGAGAGAAACACAAATTGGAGACAGAAGAAAACAGAAGTCAGTGTTCAGTGGGTTTGCACCGTTGGACTGCAGCCAATTGCATGAACACCTTACAAGATGTGGCTGACTCAGGGAGGAAAGTATGTGAGATGTAGGAGACAGTGAGATGTAGTGAGCAAAACAAAAAAATTAATCTGTAGGAAAACCTGGTTTTGTTAATTTAAGAACTGGATCTATTTCAGCAATGAGTGTAATAGTGTCACGTGGGAAAATAGCAAAGAAAATAGTTGTTTGCAGGATGTGCATCAATCCGTACAGTCCATGCAAATTTCTTTGACTTCTTTTGTTCTTCTCTCCTGTACCCCTTTAGTACTCCTTCGGATTCAACTTTATGCACAGAATGAATTGTATTAAACAGTAATGAAAGTATAAGTACATAAAATTATTTTGGCAGTAATATAAGAAAAGAAAAAAGAAAATGCAGTTTCTTTAATGTACTATAATAAAGAGAATACAGGTTTGCAATGGACCATGGCATACTGTGCCTCACATTGCAAATTATGTAATAAACAGGAACACTGGGGGTGGGGAAGAGTCTTTAAAGTGATTTGAAAAATGACTTTTTAAAATTATTCATGTCTTGGTCTTTTGAGACTTTTATTGCACCCAGGTGAATGAACTGTATAAATTATTATTTTCTATGCATGTAGCAGCTTACCTAAATTTTTTGCATACCTGCAATCAAAACAGACTTGATATCCGATTGTATGTGAGGACTTCGAAATTAACATAATGTTTAGAAAGTATTTCATCACTCCCATCTCAAATGCATTTTTTTAGTTGTCAGTAATATTGTATGTAATGAATGTATAAAAAGATACATTTGCTGTATTTGAAGCCTGCAGTTTGAGTAAAACAGGAACAAGTTCTGGTAGGTAGTATCACTGTGCTTTTCATCAGACATGTGTCTCTCTCATTCCAAGCTCCCAATGGTCCTGAAGGTTCCACGACTGAATTCCTCACCACTGGCTCTATGTGACAGGCCTTTTTCTCTCCTGGGATTTGGAGACATTTTAGTTCCAGGTATTGTTTAGCATGTTAAGAATTTTACGTGTTGCATTGTCGTATTAGTTTATTCCTCTTGTACTTCTGCTTCAAGTGGTAGGTTTGATTTGACTACTGTAAACCTGATAAATTTTTAAGTATAGGGGTTTTTGTGCACTATTCACCTTTTCAACAAGAAAAATGCACATTAATCTTACGGTTCAGTTTCACATGCAGTGATGCCAAGAAATGTAGAGAAATTGCAGGAGTTGATTTAGCAACTGATTCTATACTATAAAGCATCTTTAATAGTGTGGTGAGAGAGGAAATTATTTGTCCATTTGCACATGGTTTAAGTACAGATGCCTGACCACTCAAAACTTCCTAACTGTTAGTCACGCTACATCCAGTATTTCTACCACACCTTCTCTCAAACTTGATTTTAGATGGTTTGTAGGAGTATCCCTGGCATCACTGCGGGTGAAAAAATTATGCACCTTCTGGCTTTCAGATTTCTTCTGAGTAATCATTTGTTTACTTTCTCGTATTTTCGGAAATACAAACTCTGTCATCCCCATTAGTCTCCCTTCCTCCCCCCAACCTTCAACAGGCATAGTCATTAACCATAAAATTCTACTGTCTTCAATAGCAGCTTGAAGGGCTGAACTTACTTTCGCTCTTGTGAACACTGTATTTTTATAAATGTTTAGTAGGGATGGGATGACATTTTTATCTATGATCTGCATGTTTTTAGCTGTTTATTTTACTTTTGGAGTGCTTCCGATACACGGGGCTTGTGCCATCAGATAACTGCTTTGTAAATTGTGCAGCCTCCTGGATATGTTGTCATAGTGCTTAAACACAGGGTGCCAAGGAAGTTTTGGGGGGGAAAAAATTCTTGAAAGTTCCTAGCTGGTTTGATGGTTTTGTTTTTATGTTGTAGTTCATGACTAGGTTGAAAGCATATTGTAACTGTTTTTTCCTTTCCTAGGCTTACTGGTAGCCTATTGCCATAGATTTGATATTCAGGTGCAGTCATCCAGAGTCTATTTTGTAGCCTGCACCATAGGTATGTACCACAGTGCCACCTGAACACAAGACCTACGGGAGTGACTCCCTCTAAAAGCATGTCATCAGTGTTGCATGGCATAGTTTGATGGTTTTATCCTGTTCCTCTTATTATTAAATAGAAATATTTAGCAAAATGCTTTCAAGGCTAGATCTTCCATCACCGGACTAACTAATGTTGCTTTTCTGAGCTGTCTTTGCCTTACTTGAGGGGAGCTGCTTGTTACCATGGCTGCCAAGGGTCTCACTCTACCCCTTGTAGTTACACTATCTTTACATGTGCTCAACTACTCATTCTGGTTTCTTGATTCATGAATCTTTGAGTTTATTGTGCATGAGAATTCAGGTTCAGGGATATCATCCTTTGACTTTGTTCTTAACTTCTTGTGTATTCTAAAAATCCATGACCTGTGATGCAGGGAATTTTATTATGGTGACTATAACACCTCTGGATAAGTTTTCTTCTTTAGTTTGTAAAATCCACAGAGTTATGTGCCATGAACTTAAATGCTAATGATGAATAGGATCTGACAGATTCTTGTTGTCTTTCTTACGATGTACTTCTGCTAGCAAAGACTTCCAATGCTTTCAGTAAATTTCATGAGAAATTGTCATGAACAACTTCTTTAGAAATTCTTCTAAAAAAATAGCTAGGTTCATGGACACTTCTAGCAGGGGTAGAGAGATGCTTTTATTTTGATGTTTTAAATCATTGTCTCTCGTATATACTAAAACAAAAGTGTTGTCGTATCTGGTACTTTCAAAACGTGTTTGCAGAAATGGGAAAATGTTGCATTGATAAAGAGTCAGCAGTGTGCTATTCCAGCACTGAGAATGAGCCACGTACAGGGCTGAGTTAGCAAGATGGAGCCAGCAGTTATGATAAGAGTGATTATTCCTCTCAATCTGTCACTTAACACTGAGTCTTAACCAAGATCCCTGATGCCAGATAGACATTGATATACTGGAGTAAATCCGGTGGAGACCATCAGGCTTTAACAGGGCTGGAGCACAGGGTTGTAAAAGAAGAGAAGGCAAAGAGGAGATTCTGTTGCTGTCCACAGCTACCTAATGGGAGACTGCAGGGAGGACAGAGAGACTTTTCTTACAGTTGTGCACATAAGATGTGAGACAATGGACTTAAATCACAGCAAGAAACAGTAAGAAATATTTTAACTGAAAAAAGAACTCTCAATAATAACAGAATATACCCCCCCAAAAAGCATTATCAAGAACTGTAAAGAGTTATTGAGTATTCTAATCACAGCCCTCTGAGATCATAAAGTCCAGCCATTCCCTCAGCACTGCCAAGCCCACCACTAACCATGTCCCCAGCTGCCACATCCGCACATCTTTTAAATCCCCGCAGGGGACAGGTACTCCACCACTGCACTGGGCAGCTATGCCGGGACTGGAAAACCCTTTTGGGGAGGAAGCTCTGCCTAATATCCAGTGTAAACCTCCCCTGGCAGAACTTGCACCATTTCCTCTCGTCATGTCCTTTGTTCCCTGGGAGCCCACCTGGCTCTACTCTCCTGTCAGGGAGTTGTAGAGAGCCAGAAGGTCCCCCCGAGCCTCCTTTTCTCCAGGCTGAGCCCACCCAGCTCCCTCAGCTGCTTCTCTAAGACTTATGCTCCAGACTCTTCTCCAGCTCCATTCCCTTCGCTGGACACGCTTTAGCCCCTCAATGTCTTTCTTCACCTTCTGAAGAAAAATCAGTTGGATTAACTTCATTGTCTTGAAAATTTAATTGAAAATAATTAACATTATGAGATCCAAGCTGCTTCTGTTCTACTAAATAAATTTGGCCACATTTATGCAGAAATTAAATAAAAAGTAATGAAAACATATAACCTAGAGCAGGCTGGCTTTTTTTTTTTAGCTGTGTGGCAGGATAGTAAGAAACAGCGAAAGCCAACCCAAACAAGAAGCACATTATAATGGTCAAAATATGTCTGTATTTGCTGAATTCATAAATATAATATGAGGCACAATATTTCATATATTTATTTTGCTTAAGGTAATTTTTTAATTGCACAGTATGGACTAGGCCAATCACACTACTTTCACATATTATCAGTAGAAAAACTAGTATTCCAGATTTACATGGTGTAAATAATGTTTCTCTCTAAAGAGGCCTGAAAAACTTCTGGAGATGTTTTACATATTACTTGAAAAAATGTTCCAGTGAGAATGCTAGTTTAGCTAATTATTTAGTTGCGCTTGAGCAAAGCTATAACTGAATAACTGGTTTTTTGCTGGATTTGTTTTCTTCCAGCATATGGCATAGGCCTTCTTGTGACCTTTGTTGCCTTGGCACTGATGCAGATGGGCCAGCCTGCTCTTCTCTACTTGGTGCCCTGTACTCTCCTCACCAGCTTCGCCGTGGCCCTTTGGAGAAAGGAGCTTGCCATGTTCTGGACGGGCAGCGGCTTTGCGGTGAATACCAGTTTGATATGAGTGTCTTCAGGAAATACTAATATTATAAAAACCTAACTAGAATTAAAGTTGAGTAAAATATTGCAGTATTATCACACAAACACAAAGATTTTGGTTTTGCTTGATTGTTTGCTTTTTTATGTACTTTTTTTTGCCTCAGTAAGGTTTTCTGTTTTTTGCAATGTTTATGGCCACTTAAATCAGACTAGTGAAAAGTAAAGCAGACCTTGTCTATCCTTGATTCTGCCAAAATGTTACTTGTTTGATCTCTCTTGGGAGTATCAGTAGTAGCAAAAGGTTACAATATTATATAAAATGTGAGGTTTAGTACTATATAAAATATACCCTTAAAATATTTTCTTCATATTTTTTCATAGCTTACTGTTTATGAAAGTGGAAATGTAGTTCAGTATAGTAAATTATCACTTCGTTTCACTGTGCTGCAAGTGAAATTAATTTGATTCAAAAAGGAATAATTTCTATCATGATGTGTGATTTTAGTTTTTGAATGCTTACTAGAAGGCCAAATCTATCAAGCTAGACGTTCCCTCAGTGATTTTTATTTCATTATTCAACTATTTGTGATAACCTTCCCAAGCTTCCACTAGAGAAATGAATGTAATTGGTAGAGAAATATTTGAGATCATCTGAAATGTTACGTAAAAGTTGCCAGTTCTTGTACACTGATAGTAGAGGTGGGCAGAGCTGGACAGTGGCCAAGAACCAAGTGCCTGTTACCTTATCAGCACAGCATATCTGAAACTGGTGAGGAACAATCACTCAGAAAGCAAACACTTTTCTGGAAGGAAAAATTCCCCTGGTGTCCTCTAAAACACAGAGAAACAATAACTGTATGTGTCTGTCCACTGCTGGAAAATGATAACAGAGATGATGGACCTTAATCTTCATCTTGTATGACCATTACCTCAGATAACTGGAGAACCTCAGATAACTTGTTTTCCATCATTCTGACTGTGATCTTCCATTTACAGAAAGACCTACCTCAGCCTCCTGTGGTGATAGCTCCTGTCAACTGCCCTCAGCTTCCCAAAGACAGCAGTGTACCAGCCTCTCAACAAGACACAGAGCAAATGACCAATCCCACCCTCCACGTGAAGGAGCTGCACGGCTCTGCCTCGGCTGAAGAGGAGTTGGCTGATCCCAGCGCAAAGGCAGACCAGTCAGAAATCTCTATTGCCCAGAGTGAGGAAGCAACTGCTCAGAATAAGGATGACCTTGAAAGCAAATGCCTAAATGCGGAACAAAATCAGTTGGAATAAGTCACGTGTTAAGAACTCCTTACTTTCCCTCACAAACATATCTATATAAAACCAGTATGTATTTAGGACTGGTTTAGTAGGGTTTGCTTTCATTGAGGAACCTCACTGGGAGTCTGATCATCAAATCCAACAAGGAATGTTCTGTCTCCAGGTTCGGTACAGCTAAACACTTAAAACATCTCTCTGAAATATGGTGCTCTCCAGGAGTTCTGATTTGTGGGTTTCAATGATCACTGTTAGTGAATGCCTTTGACCGTTTGTTCCATTTGCGTTATAGCGGGGTAGCATCAAAAGTCTTTATTTACTCAGTACTCTGTGCTTGTGTGGCTGTTTTGCTGCTTTACCATGGTGTAGGTTAACATGGAGGAAAAGCATTGAACAAGTCTGCTACAATGCTTACTTGAGAGAAACATGGTCTCTTTTTTTTTTTGGCACTTTCCTTATTGTCACCTTTTACTTTACTTCTCCTGACTTGTCAAAGCCATTGATATAAGGGAATGCATTATTATAAACTGACATTCAGGAAATGCAGAGAATGGTTAAATTACCGTTACTCCAAAAGGCTTTATGCTACCATGGTGCATTAAATGCATCTCTTAACTTTTTTGTCTTTGTTTTTACTTCTAGGTACCTGGGCTACTAGTCTAGTTTAAAATGATGAGTAGAGCTCCAGGAAGCTTTCTAAGCATTCGTGTGAACTCTAAGGGCTCTGATAATAAACAGGGTTGGTCACAGAATGCTTCCTGGAAGCAAATGCATATTAGGAATGTTTAGAAATAAAATACAAGCCAAATAGGTTAAAAAAATTAGGTAGTAGCACTATACTAAGCTTAACAGGCAGTATTTTCATTGGGAAAATGTCAAAGCGCAAATGTTCTTATGTTTGGGGCTTTGAGCTTCTACTTGTTCATTCAAGGAATATATTTGTGATTTCTAATTCTGAAGAAAATTGTCTGTTTTTTCATTCCTAACGGAGCACATATGGTGCTAGGGACAGCTGTGATTTAAAGCTACTTGCTGCTCAGTAACTTACCAACTGCGTAAGTAATGTTTTGTCTTTGTCCCAGGAGTAGCCAAAACATGGTCTGTCAGGTTCTGGAATGAGCCTGAGATCTCACCTATTATTTTGCATCTCTTGCTACATTGTGAAGGAATTTGTGAATTTAAAAATTTTTGGGGTGCAGCTGGTCTTACTTCATATTCCTGAAATTGTGTGTTTTCCTGTATAAAATGATTGAGTCTTTCATGCATCAGCTTTTGTTCATAGAAAGATTATGGGATTTTCATATTACTTGTTCCATCTAAGTATATTTGGCTTTATCAGAGGAGTCTGTTCTGCACTTAAGTTGCAATTCCAGAAAGCCTCAAACACTTCACACGAAAACTGAAATAGAAAATGGAAGTATTATAGGATCCTTGGATATGATTCCAGATTGCATGGAAGAAATGCTCTCGAGTATTTGAGAGCCCAAAATGTCATTTACAAAAGTACTGTTGCAGTGATGCAGTCAGAGGCATTGCTGTTAAATTGAGAGTCTCCAGCAGGCATGTTGAATTGGAGTTGAAGGGCTCTCTTTTCAAGTTTGTCTGTTAAATATCAGCCATTGTCTTTTTGGCTAGGTCTTCCAAAAGTTTGCCATGTGCTTTTTGGATGATAACTTCTGTGGGCAGTGGTAGCATTCTTTCTCTAGAATGTGAGCAGCTTTCTCTAAAACCACAGTCTGGCTTCAGAGTTTTACCAGCTCCTGCTTAAAGCCTTGAACTTTGTCTGATAGGATGATTTATTGAGTTTTTTGGAAGGCTCCCTGAGTCCAATGGCCAACACTTAATTTAATTTACAAATTGCCCTAATGGAAGATAGTACTAAAGTGATCTGATTTTCAATCTCCTTTTTAATGGACCGTTACTTTGGCCAGCAGTAACCTGAACCAGTTATTACTAATAAAAAGCAACAGAAACGTTTTACTGAAAACTTCAATCAGCTGGATTATGCCTTACTTTAAGTCATTGTGTAAGGATGGTTATTAAATTAAGAAATCAATCTTGTGTTTAAATAATGAACTTGACAAATAGCAAGGTAAGTTGGAGACTAACACAAAGTTCTATTGGTTTTTGCCTTGATCATCTCTTAGTCTTAATGCTGTTTGGAGTAGCTTTCTAGATATTTAAAAGCCAGTAGCTATCTGATGACAAAGCATTAGGTATTATCATCTACCTGAAAGTGTACTTTAGCATTTGTTCTCTTGTGTGGTTAAGAAACAGTTTTATTTCTCAGATTGTTCATAGCTCAATTAAAACAGAAGAACTGGTCACACTCAACTAGGCATTTCACAGTTGCATTCTGGACAGGTCTGCTTCACCTCAGGTTTTGGGGAATTCCCATCTATTTTTAAGTGTGACTTTTTTCTCCCCCAAACAACAAAGAATGCAGGAAAAAAATAGCTCCTCAGTGCAGTACCTCCAGTTAAAGCATGTGAAGTGGCAACAATTTACAGATTTTGACTATCTCAGTACCGTACAAATCAGGTGACCCTGGTGCTCCAGTTTGGCTGTGACTGTTTGGACCCTGATCCTGGGCAGTTCAATTGCTTCCATCAAAAACCAAGGCTGTATTTTTTTACCTTTAGAAACCTCCCTGATCAGCTTAATTTAAAACTTAATGTTGTACAGGAAAATATGCATATCAGTTCAATATGACTGACTCTGATTTTATTTGATTATTTCAGATACACATTCCACACCAAACTTGAGTTTTAAGATTTAAAGTAATGAAAGTAATATTAATGTTAAAGATAATGTTGATGGGCTTTTTGTTTGTGTCTCTCACATACTAAGCTTTATCTGTCTAGAAATTCAGTAAGGGTTCTGTTCCTGAGAACTTGTATGTGTTCAGGGGAAGCATTTCTTTTAGCCGAGAAAAAGCCCAAACAAACACAAAAACCCCAACAACAACCAACACCACTAAAACAAAAATCCATTTGAGAAAACCTGACTCTTCAGATCACAATAGTGAGGACCAGATTCCTTTCTCAAAAGTTTGTTTTGGTCTGTTCCCTCCTGAAGGATTGCCCAAATGCAGCTGAAGGTAGAATGGAATATGAAAGACTTTACTGCGGATGACAAGAGAGAAGTATCCCAAACCCTCTTCAAATTTTGCAGTTTTTATTTTTTCTTGTCACAAATGAAGAGTATTTTAAATGAAATATATAAAAAAGAAACAGAAAAGAATATATTTTAAAATATATTCTGCTTTTACCAGTGGCACTAGTAAAAGCACATCCACATATGTAAGTATTACACTTGCAAAAATATTTAATGTTTTCTCTAAACTTGGACAGATTCCAGACAACAGAAAATCTGCAGCACAGGCTGCTTTCCAAAAGGTTTATTAACATGTTTCATAGAAAACTTTGTTTAGAAAACTGTTCATTTCCAAATTTCTTGAACATTTTCCATCATCTTGGATAATCAGTCAAGCTTTTCCTTCAGAGGATGCTCTTTCCTTACAGTACCCCTCAGTACGGCTGTTGTTAAGAATGTCTTGACAGTATTTTTCAGTCACTTGCATTTCTGTGTTTCAGCTTTGGTTTTTGCATTCCCAATGCATTGTTCCAATTGGGAACAGATCATGACTACCATGGTAGTGCCTGTTGACTTCTGAGTATGCTGGAAACTGGCGCTGACTGTGGAGCCAGACAGAACGCAGCCAGTAGCCTGTGCTGAAATAACAGCCTTGTGAGCTTGCAGACGGTGGCTGCAGTCATTAATGAATTAATCTGCCTCTGAGAGATGCTGTGAATTTACCTGCAGTTCTTGAAAAAAAAGGGTATTGGGTGTTTGAGAACAGTGTTGCCTTGAAGTTAAAGGTCATGTGCGCTGTTTTAGTGCAAGATCCAGTAGTTTTCTTCTTGTCTTTAGCCCCGTGGCTGTGTATGTGTTTCTGGTTTCTTGCACTACACAGTCTGTATAGGATGT
Organism: Melanocharis versteri; assembly: GCA_013397845.1. Taxonomy (NCBI): domain Eukaryota; kingdom Metazoa; phylum Chordata; class Aves; order Passeriformes; family Melanocharitidae; genus Melanocharis; species Melanocharis versteri. The sequence continues at coordinate 37,705 of VZTG01009767.1, read as the reverse complement.
AAAGCCCATGATACTTCTTTTTAAGAGCAGCTTCATTGACTGTCCATGAACAAACCAGAGTATTTTGTACATGCTTTCATCATTTGGTGTGTTATTTGTAGTACACTGAGGGCTGAATATGCTGGCTAAGCAGCAATGTATGCAACTAATGATTATCAAGACTTGGCACATAGCACATTGACACAAGTGTGAAATACAGACATACCAGTAGATCCAAATACTCATCCAAAGCCTGCAGAGATGGTGCTTTTTTCCATGACAAGTATAATCTCTGATGTTTTAAAAGGAATGTAGGGCTGTGTCTTCAGGCAAATGAGGACAGGAACTATGGTCAGAGGTCCAGAAAACATCAGCAAAAAGGAACAATGAATCTTTAAGTAATTTAGTCTTGCATGTGGTTTCCTAGCTGGGGCAGGACATGAACAACAGAGCTGCATTAACAGCTTTTCAGTTTAGGTTTTTGCCAGTGGTGCTGAGTAGGATGGAGAGAGGGAGGATAAGAAAAAACTGAAGATGGCTCAGAAAGCATGAGGAGACACTGAACAAGAAAGGCAGTGGAAGAGTTTACTCCAAAAAGAAGACCTAAAGGCATGATAAATATCCAAAAATCTGAAATGCTGCTGCAAATTGGGAAAATAATTTGTCATTTTCAAGTAGGGATGACATTAGAATTAATAGACTTAAAGTACAATAAGGAAATTTTGGCACTGGTGGTAGGAAAAATCCAGGAGTGGCTGACAGGTCAAAGGCTCAGTGGGACAGGGCAGTGCCCAGTGCATGAGCTCCTTTGGTTCTGTGAGAAGAGAATTGAACCACACCAGCCAGAGTCATTTCATGCCACTGGCATTTGGAGCCAGTCAACAAGCCCTGGCCTACCTGTCCAGGTGTAGTCTGAGGGTCAGGATTCCTGGGGTTAACTGATGTTATAGCATGAACTTTATCTCAGAGTACTCAATTTATATATCATTAATGCTTCCAGGGTGTTCTATAACCACTGTGATGGACAGTTCAGCTCTTGTGATACAAAGACTGTGTTTTCTGCTACTTAAAATTGATAAATCCTCTGGAAAGAAACCACATCAATTTCACTCTTTTTTGTCTATGTTTAATTTGTTGAATTGCTTCTGGCACCCTGGAACATTTTCAGAACAAGACAGCTTTGTGTGCTACCAGAAGCTTCCTTTGGGCACTGGCATAAAAGAACTTTCTTTTCACTGATCCTCTCCATCATATATATATATATATCTCAATTATGTGCTCTTCTGTGAGAGTTCCACCTTTTCCAGTTTTGCAGTTACATGTTCAAATTATGTGGAGTAAAGATGACATTTTGCCATCTGTAGATTAGTGATAGGTGATGAATAGTGTGTTTAAATTGGATTTTCTTGAATTGGGAACTAGTGTACTGTACACAATCATCTATAATTTCAGGAACTAGCAGAGGAATTAACTTCATGTGATGCAGGGGCTCAGGGTTAGTTCTGTTTCCCAGAAGCTATTGGTGAGTCCAGCAGCCAGGGGTTAGAGGTGCACATGCTCCTATGATTGTTTGGAGCCACCTTCCTTAGGTGAAGGTGGTGTTACAGTTTATCCAGTTTTCTCATAATATTTTTCTTCGTGTCGGCATGCAAGTTTAGCTCCAGATGGCAAACTTCATCCAGATGTTTGTCTCTGAGAAATTCTGAGATGATCTGCAAGCTAGGTTTTTTTGGTTGAGAACTGCTTCCTGCTGACAGACATCCACTGCATGTTGTGAACTGACTTTGAGTGTTTCATGTAAATATTGGTCAGCTGAAAATATGCAGAGACATGGTCTCAAAGTAAACCAGCTCATCACCAGCTCATGCCCCATCCCTGGAAGTTCAAGGCCAGGCTGGATGTAACCCTGAGCAACCTGAATCTAGTGGACAGCATCCCTGCCCATGACAGGGGCTGGAATGAGATGATCTTAAAGGTCCCTTCCAACCCAAACCATTTTGTGATTCTACAATTCTGTCACAACTCCTAAAAAAATTGGTGACTTGGGCTGGTAGGAGCCCTGCTGTAGCAGACAGCCAACACCTCATAGTCAAGTGCTGCTGGAAGATCTCCAGCCCTGAGAATGTGACACTTTGCACGAGCAGCATCACCCTGTTCAGTCGGTGCAGTGAGGCCAGCAAGGTTTCCCAGAGCCCAGCCCTTGGGGCGGGGTTGCACACGAGTCATATCTGATGTTGTTTCCAATACAATGACTTCCTTAAGCCAGAGGTTTGGAAAGGATAGAAATAGCTCTTTTCATCTGTAGTCAGGAAATTGCCACAAACCTGCCATTTCTCCGTTGTGGATCCAAGCCTTGAACACTGGGATGGTGGGAAGCTGGTGATGTCTAGGGAGGAGCACAGTCCTTTACATGCATTCCCCAGCAAGGAACCAGAAGAGGATTTTATTGTTCTGCTCTGACTGAAGTTGTTCTGATTTATGTTGAACAAAAAATTCAAATCAGTGGTTCAGGTTTAGTTTGACAAAATAAAAAACAACGCACAGTGGCATAGTTTAATTTGGTTTGAGTCATAATCTCCTTTTTTCATAATCAGTAGTGGAGACTTCAAAAAATGTATGTCAGAGATGTTACAGCAGACCCGAAGTTGGCAGCAAGCCTGTGTGGAAAACAGGCTGATTGCTCTGATGGCCAGTTAGTGCAGTGGTCTGCCTGTGCTCAGGTGAACATGTCGCCCATTTGTCTTCAACTCAGACTTTGCCACTTGTCTCCTCCAGCAACCTTTTGACTCTCAAACTCTCATAGAGCCAGCACGGTTGTGGGAGAGCAAGAAGGAATCTCTGTGTCACAATGCATTCCTGAAAGGAATGAAGGTATGAAAGACATGAAGCAGAGAATTGACCACTGTGTTCAGCCTGGGGCCTGGGCTGTGTGCTGCGTTCCTCATGGAACTGAACACACAAAACCTCTTTGATCCTAAAGTCACTGACAGGAACTATGAGCTCTGGTACTTTCAGCCTAGCAGCACAGGAAATCAAAACCTAAGAAAAATCTGAATTTACAGGCCTGCCCATGGATGCGCTGCTCATTGCTGACCATGTTCCTTCAAGGCTGGAGGAACTGGGGTCTGATAACCCACCAGCAAGCCACGAGCCCCCTGTGACCCCTGCTAGTGTCACTTTACTAAAACTGAATCAGAAGTGCTTTGGGTGTGGATTGGTGGGAGGCTGGATGCAAAAATTTAAAGTAGTATAAAGATGATTTACAAGATAAGACCCACTTGCTTAATGCTCATTTCTTGGATGCTTGACAGTAGCTGTCTTTAGGGAGGAAGTTGATTCTTGGAGGTAACATTATCAATAGAACAGTCTTAAATGTCTAGTGTCTTTTTTGGAAGGACTTTGTAATGGTGTTCAAATAGTAGTATGTAGGATAGTGTTATGAAGAGTGCAAACTAAAAGATTGTTAATTTTAGCACTTGCAAATGCATCAGTTTAACTCTACATATGTACGCATGAAGAATAAACTTTAAGCTTATTTCAGATGCTGAAGGAAAGATTTTCTCTTGATCCAACATATTATATGCTTTTGCTGTTTTAAAATCTTCTATGCAGTTTGGCCCCTTAATAAATTTTTTAAAAACTAGAGAGAAAAAAAAACCAAAAAACCTCACACTAAAAAACAACCCCTCCCTCCAAAAAAAGAACAGCTAAGAAAGTTGGCCAGTGTAGGAGACTGGTATGAAAACTTACTTGGAGTATTTTTCCTGCATGGAGCTACTATTTCCAAACAAACAAGCTATGGAAATGAAGTGCAGATGGGACATAAAGAATGAGGAATTTAGTTCTCTGTAAGGATGTAGTCAGTGATGCTGATAAAATGAATGTCCTTCCCTGATTCCCTGGTTCCTATCTTGTATTTCCTTTACCTTGTCAGTCAGTCTGTCAATGGCATACACCACATGGATCAGTTCCACAGTTGTAGCTTATTGTAGGGTTGTCAGTTCCCCATGGGAAGAGGGTCCCTTTCCCCTCACACGGGCTGGGGAAGGTATAGCATTTACTACTTGATGACTTGCAAAATTGTGCATATTGTATGATATCTGCAAGGATAGATAAATCAGTAATTCTGTGACTTTTGTCTATGATACAAGTATCTTATATCTATGGTACAAGATATTTTTTTCTGCTGTTATCGTTTGCAAGTAGTAACAAAGAACTGACTGTGTCACCTTACTGATCCCTTCCTGTGCTGACAGTAGGAGAGAGCCATTGCGAAGACCAAGGGATAAAGCAAGTTTGTTTCCAAGTAGTAAAAGACATTTTTGGCAAACGTTTCTGTTTTCCCAGAACTGTAGGTCTTACCATAGTACATGCATCAGATTTTCAATTCAGTCTGGGTGGCTTTTTCCCACCCTATGTCTGTATGGATCTTTATTGTTTTGATACCAGCCCTCCCTCTGACTGAATTACAGCCTTGTATCCAATTGCACAGCACATCATAATATATATATTTTTTTATATGTAAATACATTATAATACATAGGATTTCCAGTGACGAGATGTAGATTAGCTTGCCTTCTGTGATGTAACATGGAAAAAACCCTATTTCAAAATTAAATGGGAGGTGGCAAAATCTTAGGACAAAGAGATGAGAAATATCTCAAGGATTTCTGCAGAGTGAATTTTCTATGGAATAATGAAGCCTGTTTCAGGCATATATAGATACGATGAAAGAAAACAAACTTGAAAATGACTGGTCAGCTAGTCAAATTGCAGTTGTTTGGTTTTTTCCTTCTGTTCTGCTTTTAAAAAACACTGGAATTTCCTTTAGTCTGTTTTAGTTTAAAACTGTAAAAATTTTCTAGAAGTGTCAAATAAAGATGCCTAATTTTTGAACTGAGTTTTGCTATTTTATATCACTCTTAAGTTTGAAACACTTTTTTTTATTGTTTACTCCGGGAGGTGATAAAATGTCTTTTGGAATTTAAAGATTGCTGTGTACAGCTCCCACCATGAGCTGGATTCCATGCAAAATTCTTAAAACTTGCTCAATACCAGAAACAGTGTTTGACATCCCCACACAGTCCACACAAGTAATCTCTTTCCCTGGCTTTTGTGACCCTGACAGAATCCCAGAACAGTTTGGGTTGGAAGGACCTTAAACTTCATCCTGTTCCACTGCCCTGCCATGGGCAGGGACTCCTTCCACTGTCCCAGGCTGCTCCAAGCCCCATCTAGCCTGGCCTTGGACACTTCAGGGATCCAGGGGCAGCCACAGCTGCTCTGGGCACCCTGTGCCAGGGCCTCACCGGCCATTTAAAGCCGAGTGATCAGTTGTACCAATAAATTGGGTTTGACTACTCTGTTGCATGTTGAAGTGCTGTTGCCTGGGAAGGGAGGTGTTTACTAACAGTCCCTCTTTCTAAAAAAATGCTGAATACCTACTGAATTACAAGGCAAGTCACAGGTGTATCCAGGAATGGTACAAACTGACAACAGGTACAATTCCACTCTGTGTTTCTGCTTAGTATGTCCTATATTTCACTTTTAAATACACAGTACAGCTGAGATGAGAGAAATTGAGAAATTTCTTGTGATATCTGACTCTAAAAAACAACAAGGAAAACAAATAACAAAACCAAAACCAAAAAAAAAAAAAGAAAAAAAAAAAACACCAAAAAAAAATCCAACCCACTGGAAAAAACAGCTGCAGCAAGACAGCCTTTCCATCGGGACTGTCACTGGGGAACCAAGGGACAGCTGCTTCCACTCAGACAAGGAGGGTTCAAAACCAGAAAGACTGGGTTAATTTTAAATAGAGGGTAGTAAATATTAAGATACAATCTGGCCACAAAGCTCATCCTAAAGTATTGTAAACCTCAGGCTTTATTATTTGAAACAGTGCCTGGTATTCTGGATTTAGACATGCATCTGCATGCTGGAACAAAATCAGTTTAATGAACAAATTGTGTGACCTTTATATTCTTGTACTTGGTTATTCCTGTATGTGTTGCATAGACAAGGACAGAGCATTTGTTGTTTGGGGTTTTGTGGGTTTTGGTTGGTTTGGGTTGGTTTTGGTTTTTCAGGTTTTTTTTGGGTTTTTTTGTTTTGTTTTATTTTGTTTGTTTGTTGGTTTGGTTTTTTTGTTGTTGTGGTGGTGGTGGTGGGGAGGGTTTAGGGGGTGTTTGGTTTTGTTGTTTGTTTTTTTTTAAAGCCCATGTTATAGGTCTTGGCACAAAGTAATGCTGTAATGGGGAACGACACCATTCGAACAGGAGGAGGTTGACTGAACTGCTGGTCTGCTGAACACTTGTGGTGGAGCCCACAGTCCTCCCCGCAGTGCCACAGGTGCACATCCATCACTAGTGAAGATCTTGACATTCCAAGCTTCTCCTGACTACCTTGTGAATTTGCTAAAGATCTGTCCTACGTGACCATTTCTGCGCCTGCAGGGACAGTTTGTGTGGACTGTTCACAAGCATCTTATCTCTGTACACCTTGCTCAGTTTTGCAGTAAAACCCCCTCGGGTAGCTCTGGAAGGAAGGACTGGATTCTCCACATTCTCCACCCAGGATGATGGCTCAGTTAAGTACAGGGATTGCTCTATACACAGGTGCTGCCTGAAGGTTGGTTTCAGGGCACACTGAAATTCCCACCTGGAGAGCTTCTGTGCCAATCGCTGAAATAAGTTTTTGCGAACATATTCAGTCAATTACCAAATTTCAAATCAGCTCATTGCCTCACTTGTGCAGGTGATTAACTGGGGAGTTCTTGGACCACCTGGGGACCCTAGGACTTGGCTACACTGCAAATCTGTCCTATTTTTCTTCTTGTGGTAACTTTAACAAGGCATATACAGTATTGTGATCTCTGTTTTCTCTGTTTAAATACAACTCCCATATTCACAGTTTCTCAGCAAGATAGATTTGACTATCTAGATCACCTCTGCATACTGCTCTAAGATAGAAGAGTTCCTTGGAAGGAGATGCAGCTTTCAGAAGAGTGTGCTATATGTCTCCAGTGCTCCTGGGAATCACCCTGTTCCCAACAGATGCTCCTGAGCAGGTTATGCTATAGTCAAGTATGTCTGCATCCTCTGCAATGCATAGCAATCTAGCCCAGCCATTCAAATGTTCCACGTTTTCCTCTGTGTGGGGCAGGGAAAGTCCTCTTTTACATGGAGGATTACAAGGATAAACTACCTGAGCAGCAAGATTTGGCCTGCCGCCCATTCCTAGATCAGTCTGCTTCACAACATGGGGTTGGACTAATATAGACAGAGAACATTAAGGAGCTTCATGGACTCTGTGTCATGGGGATTAATCCATCCCAGGGGAAGAATTTTTCAGTCGTGTTGAACTTGGGGTTTCTTTTGCCCTGTCAGCTGTAGTCTGTTATATTGTTACAGTCATGTCAGCCACAGTCAGGAGCTCTTTAAAGCTGGCAAAAATATCCACAACACCTACTACAGTGATTAGGGCAATAGTCCTATTCACAGAATCCCAGAGCTGTTTGGGTTGGGAGAGACCTTAAAGCCCGTCTTGTTCCAGCCCCTGTCATAGGTGGGGACACCTTCCACTAACCAGGGTGCTCCAAGCCCCATTCAAATTGGCCTTGGACACTTCCAGGGCCGGGGCAGCCAGAGCTTCAATGTGTTAGGGCCTCACCCCCTCACAGCCAAGAATTTCTTCCCAATATCCCATCTAGCCCTGCCTTCTGGCAGTGGAAGCCATTCCGTTGTCCTGTCCCTCCATCCCTTGTCCCAGTCCCTCTCCAGCTCTCCTGGAGCCCCTTTAGGCCCTGCAAGGGGCTCTGAGCTCTCCTTGGATCCTTCCCTTCTCCAGGTGAGCCCCCCCAGCTCTCCCAGCCTGGCTCCAGAGCAGAGGGGCTCCAGCCCTGGAGCATCTCCTCTGGACACGCTCCAACAAGTCCATGTCCTTCCTGATGCTGAGGACCCCACAGGTAGATGCAGTGCTCCAGGTGAGGTATTTCAAGTGAGAAATTCCTTCCAAATGACCTCCCGAAGTCCAAATGAAGACTTTGTGACTTTGTACCCCCTGGATGGGGATAGAGAAAGGGCACAACTCTGTGGCCATTACAGGGCTGTTCAATGGTCGCATACTCTCAAAACAATTCCATCAAAGTTCAAGCAACTTTCATTAATAAGAAGTTAGTGAGCCACTCAGTATTTCTGTGATATTTCCGTAACGGCAAAAAAGAGAGAGGGAAACTAGCAGAAGAAAGCCAAATAACCATCAGGTTTGCATATTTATAAAAATGAATAGTGCAGAAAGATTTTCTTCTCAAATGTCTCTCATAAAGTCATGTAGGAGTATTATTTTTTTTCTATTCCTATATTCTTTTATATCTTGATTGGTTTATTGCTCTGAAATCAAGATTTAAAATTTAATTAAATTTTCTTGACCATGGAAATAATTCCATATCCCATGCACAGCATTTTCCAGCACTCCAACATGAAACGTAGCAAACCAGCTAAATACTGTTAAAGACGTTTAAATCCTTCTGGTGCACCACAATGTTCTCCTGATTGTTCTATTAAATTTTGAGTATTATATTGCTTTAGTGCAGTGCTCATTTTATCTGTACACTGTGACCATGTGTGCAGCAAACACAAGAGACAAGGGGGGTCCCAACCGCCCCTGTCGAATTTGGTTGTCAGAGATCACATCCATAGTGACTTGTTCTTCTCACTTAACTTTGATGTGTTTGTTCCCAGCTCCTTCAGCAGGAGTGCAGAGAATGCTGCTCCTAATTTCTTACTTATTTGACCACTGATAGATTTTGTCGGTTTCTTCTTTTATTGCAGTCCTATCTCCCCTCCTCCCCTTATTACTTTTGGGCTCTGATTATGCAGTGTTGGGTCTCCATTCACACAAAGACACATGCAGATCCTCTTTATCTGATCTGTATCCTCTGAACTATTAGAAGCATGTCAATCTCTCACTAAGCTCTTTCACAGGGATGCACAGTCTGTCTGAAAGGACAGGAATTGCTTGTGGTGTTCACTGGTTCACAGACAAATGTGTTCCGATTCAGAGATTGCAGCATTTTTCTGGTTATTAGCTTGGTGCTAATAAGACCAAGGTTCTGGGTTTGATCCTCATGTGGGCCATTCACTTAAGAGTTGGACTTGATGATCCTTCTGGGCCCCTTCCAACTCAGACCAGTCTGTGATTCCGTAATCAGCCAAGTCTTCATAATTTATGCTCAGGAGGAAACCTAAAACAGACTTCAGTCATTGTTGGTCAGACTGGAGAGATCCATGGGACAGCAGATGTTAGGAATTAAAGGATACGCTCTAAAAAAAATCAACTTCAGAGAAATCTCTATGATAATTTTATAATTTTAGAATCCTATATTCTCTCATTGCTTTGCCATCAAACACACAAACTGCTAAAGTTTGCTCTTAATGTTGAAGCTACCTAGGGACAGAAGTGGCAATTGGATGAGAGATGACCGTGTCAAGCAGCAGGCCAAAATTCAGACTAAAGCAAAACAAGTTCTCAGTTTTTCATGTATTGTTTGTGTTTTCAAGATGGCAGAAGGGTCGCTTGAGGGCTTAAATACAAACTTCAGCACAAGGAACTCTGTCCAGTTTTGGCCTCTGCTGTAGGTGTGTGTGATGTTGGATAATCCCTGCCCGTTCCTGTGTGGCAGTTAGGCTGTTCTAACACAGAGATTGTTAGGATGATAAATACAGTATGAACTAGAAGGGCTATAGATGTCCGACTGAGGAAATTAGTAGGGGGTTTTTTGGAATACTGATCCCTTACAGTTTCTGTGTGCATAGGCCAATGGTGGTTAACAGATCATCCCCGTGGCTTCAGTGTGGGGACTGCCAAATTCTGGTGACGGGGAGATGTTCAGTGTTGCAGGTATGAACCACCCCACTTCAGGCAGATATCTTCCTTTCTGTCTTGCTGCTGGAGAGGATGGGAGTTGTACAGCGAACTGCAGGAATATCCCGTGACTGGGGAGAGGCAGGAGCTGGGCCATCACTGGTCCAGTTCCCAACGCAGGCAGCTGGGGAGCGGTGGGGGTAGGGGGGCTGGGGCGGAAAGCGCTTAATTGCAAAGTTCAGTGAAGCAACAAACCAGCTCTTCAGGCTGAACCGTTTTTGTCTCTCAGCCTGTGCCTTTAAGCTCCGCCGCGAACTCCCCCAGTGCCTCTCACCGCCCCCGCCGGCGCCCCGCGGGGGTGAGCTCGGGGCGGCTCCGCTTGGGGAGAAGCTGCCGGGGAAGGCACCTGGCGGCAAGGGGAAAAGCAATGCAGGTGAGTCCCCGCTCCTTCTTAGGAGCCCTTTTTACTTCCTTCAGGGTGCCGGGCTTTCTTAGCTCGGATGGGAAGAGCAAAACCTGCACCTTTCCCGACAGCTGCACCCACCCCTGGATGCTCTTCGTCCCGCAGTTCCACCGTCCACTGCCATCCCTCCTGCCTGGCTGGGGCTCGGGCAGCCCTCCTCCTCCTCCTCCTCCTCCTCTTCTTCCTCCTCCTCCTGCTCTTTTTTTACCTCCTACTCCTTCTTCACCACCTCCTTCTGGTTTTCCTCCTTGCTGCTCCTTTAGGGTCGGACAGGTTTGCTGTCTGCACCCGCAGATTTTCAGACAAGCGGGAGTTTGAAACTGCTTCTCCGCGCTGAATTTTCCCTCATGCTTGGGGAAATCCCTCTTGCTTTGCTGGCTCTGAGGAAACGGCCTGTTTCTGAATTTATTGCCTCTGGGGGAAACAGCTCCACTCACCTTTTATTGAAAGTAATAGATGGAAAAAACTTCTGTGCTGCCTTTTAGTCGCTGATGGCTAAGTAGTTTTCCGTATGTAATCCTGGAGTGCTTTTTAGTGCTTTTCGAATCCATGTGACTCTAACATGATCCAGGGGAGGTTGGGAGCACTTCGCACAAACGGGTGGGTGTGGTGCTGGAGGAGATTCGTTCTCGACCAGAGGAACCCACTGGCTACAGAAATGGGCTCCCCATCGAATGCCTGTGGAAGGTTGACCCTTCTGCCAGTTGTGCCCCGCAGCTGTATTTCTGTAGCACATTTCATCTTTTGCCTGTTAACCAGTGTGTGCGCAACCACCACATGTGGGACCTAATGGATGAACTTTGGTCAAAAGTGACCTCTAGACCATCTTCTCTGAAAATACTGGTTAAGAGAAACATCTTAGTTTCTTAAACACTTTGGAAACCAAATGCTGAGAATGGTCTATATTATTTGAAAGCTATAACAAATTAGGAAATATTCTAGAAAGAAAGCTCAGGGTACTTCATGAAAAACAAAAAGTGCAACTTTGGCAGTAATGCAGACCTAAATGCTGAAAAAAGCATTATTATCAATGTAGGGAATACAAGAGTGAAACAGCCATGGCAGTGAGCAGCTTCAACCTAGACATGGGACAAACTCTTATAAGCAACCTCTATGGGCTTAAAATAGCACCATCATTTGAGCTTAAATAAATGTTTCTGTAGCTGGATGGTTCTTTGTTCCCACGGATGAAGGGAAGGGCTTGAGAGTCACGCTGCTTCACACCCACTTGTCTTCCAGCCCTGAGGCTGCCCTGCAAAGAGCGCCGGCACAGCCCCTATCCTGCTTAAGGGAGGTCCCTGTAAGCGAGGTGTCAAACAGGGCAACGCCGCCCAGTGCAGGGCTTGAGCAGTGCGTGTGTGCCAGCATCCTGCGGCCTCTGCTCGGGGATGGTCTCCTCAGGCAGGAGGGCTGGCCAAAGCTGTGCATGGTCACACAGTTTCAGCGCTGAAGTTCAGCATGTGGCACTATCCCATACTGACACACGTAAGAGTTTCACTCTGCGGCCTCTCATTGACCCTGGTGCTGTGAGTTCACTGCTTGACTGATATCTTTCACCACTGAAAGATACTGGTTCACACTGGTTTCTCTGTATGAATTCTTCCTTTGAGGGAGCATGCATTGCAGGTAACTGATTTCTGGGTAGCTTGGAGGTTTTGTATGCATGAACAGTAATGCCTACCTGACAATCTGTAATAACAGCTGAAGCTAGGTAAAAATGTAATTTACACATTGCTTCTAATGTATGTAAACTGGTAAGAATGAATAGAATGTGATTTTTTGCAAAATGAAGACCTGTACTTTAGCCCCTGTTCCCCCAAGAGCCTCTGGTCTCAGTATGTCCATCAACTTCATTGGGACCAAGATTTCTCCCACACCCTCTGCACTGGGCCATACAGTGTTCAAGGGGGGCGAGTGAATGCCAGTGAAGGAAATGTCATGAGTTAAGCATGTGAGATTTTTTTGGCCATTCATGGGCTGAAAAGTATCAAATTATATGGTGCTCCTATTGTGGAAAGTAACTAGATAAACTTGGACTTCCTGGCTTACTGGATACTCCCTACGTGTATTCAGTATTTACTATCTGTACTGAGTNGGGGAGGGAGGAAAATGTGCAAGGCTGCCTTTATTTTATTGTGTAATCCATGGCTACAAGTTTAAGAAGTAATTGCAGGTACAAATCTGCCCAGTACTTTGTTGCCAGAGAGAGAGAGCTCAGGGCTGAGTGTCTCCAAGGTGGAAGGGATGTTAGAGCCTTTGTTACCCGTGATAATACGAGCACTGGGGAGCTCAGCTTGTCTGTCGTGCCCCAGCTGAGACTGCTGAGCTGGCAGGCAGGGAGAGGATCTTCTTACTTGTAAATTGAGAGACATTTGTAGACCAAGAGGGACAATAAACAAGGCCGGCACAGTGTCATTTGGCTTGCTGAGAGCAGGACTACAGCTGAACCAGATGCACCTCCATGATGAGTGTTGCAGGTGAGCAGGGACTCGGGATCCTCACTGATCTGAGTGGCAGGGACTTCCAGATTTGCTCACTTGCAGGCTGTGCATGGTCTAGGAGCTTGCAGTGTCAGGGCTTTTCACTCACCTTAATAACAAGAGGTGTCTTCAGCTCAATCTGCACTCTTTTAGGTGACAAGAGTTTTTTCTGCTTGAAAGTAGGGTCTGGCCTTTTAAATGCAGCACAACCACATGGGAACATGGACATGCTCTGTACATCCATTACAGAAGCTGGATATGGGTTAAATCAAAAGGATTAGAGAAATACAGTGTTGGCTGGTCCAGGGAACCAGTGTCGTGGTAGGTGAAGCTCATATCACTCAAAACAAAAGGCCATGTAGCCAGACCTGTGTCTGCTGGTCATGGGAAGGTTTTCCTTTGATGCTGAGAGCTCTGTCTTCTATTTGTTCGACCAAGCGCTGCTGCCTCTGCCTAGGCTTTTTTATCATGACATAAGATCATCTCATCAAAAGGTTTAAGGGGAAATACATGGGCTCACCAGGAAGCAACAGTGTTGGACTAAATTCTAACAGTCCCTTCTCTGGAGCCCCACTCAGAGAGTGGCCGTGGGATACCCTTGAGCCATAAGGAGGAACTGGCATGCAGTTCTTGGCCTCTCCAGACTGACATGTCCTCGCACTGCACCACCACCCAAAGATACCACTGGTTATAAATCCACTCCCCTACAAAAGTAGTCTAACCTTCTCGGTAGCTGCTGCCACAAGTTCTGAGCCTCATTTCAATACAATTAAATTCCCAACTGTAAGGAAAAAATCACTAGGCTTGACCCCATTTCAGCTGAGATATTTGAGGTTGGCTGTTCTCACCACCTTGCTCTGCCAGCAGATCTGTTTGCACACCCACGTCTCTTATCTCCTGTGGTCATGCTTCTCATTTCACTTACAGCAAATGGCCATCTTCTCTCTCCTGCTCAGGCTCATGGTTTGGTGAAATAGATATGGTTTGTTGTTTTGGCTGTGATTTTGGATGGTGAACCTACCAAGTGAGGCATATTGGAGTCTGCTTTCTGATTTTGGGCTACCTCCTTCTGTAGAAATATTCTGCTTCTGCTGTATTCTCCCTCTGAAGTGCCACAAGTCTTATCTTAGTGATAAAATTAGTAGTCCTTCACTTGCCTTTGGCCACAGGCTCATTACTTGCTGAGGCTGCAGGCAGATCTGCTGCTGAGCTTGTGGTCTGCCTTGAGCAAGTGGCATATTTTTCATACCTGTGCCATCATTTTGCAAAGGCTCTGTCTGGGTGAGGATTTACAGGTCACAATGAGACAGTTTTACAACTCCTGTGTCTGAAGGCTCAGTAGACACAGTATTTCTGTGCTAAGAGCCACACTCTACCCCATTATGGGATGAAGCAAATATTTTATTAACGCTTGGTTGTTCAAACGGTTTGCAGCATATTGGCTGCCCTTTATAATCACATTGTGGGAGAAGCCCAGCATGCTAGAATACAGAAATGCAGCACAAAGACCCCAGAGCAGCCCAGACTTGCCATCGGGGGGGATTGCATGGGGGTGGGGGAGTGGTTTCCTTGCATTGTCCCTGAGGGGACATCAGGGTTTCCTTGCATTTGTTATCTGTAAATGAAGCTGGCTTTTGAAAACACAGGCACCACTGTTTCTTTCCTGTCTTTCTTTCCTCTGGCCAAAAGTTCAGAGCGGGGCACCTCAGCTCGTGTCCCCTTGGTCAAGGGCTGCTGGTAGGGACTGGCAGTCTGGAGATGGGAGAAGCTGGAGAAGAGCAGGAGGAAGCCTGGGGCAGTGCAGTGCAAGACAGGAGTGTAAACACTCCTATTCTGAAGGGAGAGAGACTGGAGAGGGCTAGGAAGGCAGAAGAAAAGGCTTCAGGAGGTGAAAACATGAAGAGGAAGACACAGTGATGTGAAGGAAGAGATATACCAAGCAGTGGAAGAAAGAAGGCTGAGGTATGTGGAGGTAAATTAAGAAAATCAGCCATTTTGCTGGGGAGCCACCAGCACAGTGAGCAGAGGTCACCACTGTGCTTCAGACTCAGGAGCTGTTGCATTTTGCAAGAAGACAGTTTCTACCTGAAAACGGGAACCAGCACTATTTGTGCTGGAGACTGGGCCAATCCTATAGGTGTGTATGGCATGGGATCACCTGAGCTGGAGAGACACTTGCCACGGTGAGGCTGGACCTGTGCCCAGTGCATGGACAGACAACCGGGGTGCCTCTCTCGTGGCCCTGCCTTGTCCCCCTGTTGCTCCCGCAGGTGATTTCCCCCCAACGTGCTGCACATGCATACTCTCACACACATGTGCACGCACACACACACACGTGAGATCACACACACACACACATGTGCTACTTGTCCTCTTTGATGAGAAGAGCGGGTGTTAGTGAAAGTTTGGCTAATTGGGTAAAGGAATATTTTTACTTTATATCCTACAATATTTATCACTTTATATCTTACAATTTCCCTACTTGAACCAGCTGAGAAATAAAATCCATCTTCCAAGGAAATCCTGTGGAATGACTCAAGGCTGCCCTAGAGCAAAATTCAGACTTCTGTGGAGAAAACAAACCTTGGGCTGCCAAGCAGCAGCAGAGCAGGGGTGGTGGCCACCATGGCAGATCCTCAGGGACAACCAGAGATGGTGACAGTCTGCAGAACAGCTCTTGCTGACTCTGTGCTGCACATCAGAGATGCCTTCTCTGCTAAACTGTAACAGTGAAAAGACACCCCACTGAGACAGGACTGAGAGATGCTCTTAGGTCAGAGTTCCCCACACCTTGCTCTCAGAGGCATCATATTTTATAACCACTTTTGTCACTGTTGGGGTGGACACGACATTCACGGACAGTGCCTTGGACAAGGGCAAAAAGCCGTTTATTTAAGAAATCAGCCTCTTTTATACACTTTTGTATGTTATCATTCGTGTTACACATTCATTGGCTACTAAACTACTACCATGGATCCATTGGCTATTATCTAACCACCGTATACTACTATTGGTTACCTATAGCATAAGTGTTCAAGCATTTAGAAAAACACCAGGTGCAGACTTGTTGCTGTTTTCTCTCCCTCTTGTTTGGATTCCTTCTACTGATTTTCTCACGGGTAAAGGCCAACTGTGCTAAGCTCAGTGTCAGCATCAGACAGACTGTCAGACCTGCTGTTAATTCCCACACACTTACAGTTTATAAGCTGACAAAAAGCCATAAATATGCTTTTACTTCTCAGTATTCCTACTGGAAACTCATGACTGTTAATACTCTCCTAATTTCTGCCCCATTAACAAAATTTACTTTCTGCTCATCTGATTTTATGCCACAATATTTTTCACTGTATATAGCTTCTTGCTACAGATCTTTACTATGCATTTATAGATGATCCTTATTATATTTCAGCAAAAAAAATTGCAATCTCTATTCTGCTCTTGCAGAATGGGCTTTCCATTTACATGTCCTTTTAATTCTTTTTCAACTCACACCACTGACACCAAAAGAAAGTAAACTTTCCTTATGCTAAAAGAGAGAGCAAAGACAAGTTTTGATTGTTTTGGGAAGTAGAAAGTTTCTCTCTCTCTAAATACTCTATTTTTTCCAGTTAAAATGCCTCTGCAATCACTAATACAAACTTCTTTCTAGGGTTCCAAGTACCTTTCATTGTAGTATGACTTTTACATGCAACTAAGATTATTTTGTCAAACAACCAACCAGCCAGAGCCAATTTTGTCTGCAATATTTTTTTTTTTTCTCAGGTGCATTTGTCCTACTTTTGAGGTCCATTGAAGTCCACTGTTGCACTGATCAGCACACCTGGACTAGATTTCTGAGTGCCCACATTCAGCACACTGCAAGAGAGACGGTGACTCCAAAACCTACCGAAAGAGGGAAGGAGGGATCCCTCATCCGTATGTATTCAGGTCACAAGGACCACTGGAAAAAAGGTTCTCTACTTGTCTCCCCTTAGCAAGAGCTGAATTGTCAAACAGAGATATTGTTAGCAGAACCCAGGGGCTAAAGGGCCAATCTGTGCCAGGCTCAGTTACAGCTGAAAAAGAATATTTGGATGTCTGCTGGGAAAAAAGAGGCATCTTGGACAGGCTCTCCCTTCCTCTCCCCTTTCTCTCCGTCTGTTGCCTCACAAAGAAGTGACCTTTTAAAATTTCTTATCTAGAAGCTTCGGTTTAAAGAGCTGCTGACGCCTCTTGGAAAACACTGAAAAGCTCTTCTGAAACAGGGAGCTGCTCCTCCCTGTGTCCCTTTCCTCCCCTCTTCCTTTCATTGCTGGATGCATTTACATTAGAAAAGGCTGTTCCTCTGCAGCTTCTCTGAAGTCACAGTGATTCACAGCAGTAGGGAATTGCCACTGTGGCAGCCCAACCTCTCGCATCACCATTTGAGTGGATAGGAAGTGACCAGGTGAGATGTCCCTCGGCAGGACAGACTTTGGAACTGAGGAAGGAAGAGCTGTGTGGGTTTTATACTCTTGACGCTGTCGATATCAAGACAGAGTAAGTTTCAGAGGTGATTGTGACACGCGGAATGACTCCACAACTTAATAAAGTTGTAAAGTAGGTATATTTTCCAGCGCTGTGACGCATGGGGGATAATTCCTCCAAATACATGCGTGCCGTCAGCAGCACTCAGTTCGGTATATATTGGGTTACAAGTTGCATATACATTAGATTACGTAATACGCCTATACATATTCATTGTCTGTCCCGCTTCGTATTGTAATTAGCTCGGAAGTTATTAGCATTTCAGTACGCCTGCGCACTGCCACATAGTGATGAAGTAAGGGTCTTCCTTGGATGAAGTAAGGTCTTCCTCAGATGAAGTAAAAGAGTCTTCCTCGGGTTGAACTTTTTACCTTTTCTTCCTTGCGCATGCTCTCTGTGTTTCTAGTCCAAGTCCGACCCCCAGAGCTGGTTTCAGGATCTGAAAACAGGATCCTTGGTCCCGGTTTCCTTTCCTTATCAATGGCCATACATCCTTTCCCTTCTGCCATACATCCTTTCCCTTCTGCTCAGTCAGCATAATAAGTGTTGAGCGAGCACTATACATTGTTCTGCAAAACTTAAGATACAGCAGTTCCCATAATCGGTAATTAACCCTTAAATCCTAGGCCGTCTGTATCAATTGTGCCTTGCCAAGATATTTCTGGTGTCTCCTTTAAATCTGAGTTCCTCAACAGTTAGAGGTTGAGTCCTCAAAAAACTCACTCTGAAGCTGAGGAGCTCTGGGCCCTTGGCCAAGAAGGTTGGACTTCAGTGGATTTCCGCTCTGACCACACAAATTGTCTGAGACAACTTCAGCCTGCCAGTTTGAACAGAAGGATTGTACGTCTTCTTCCTGCCTATGAGGGAGAAATATTAATACAGTAATTTAATACATTTTAGGGCCACAGGAAATCAGTGCCCCTTCTTGTCTCATCAGGCTTGTTGCAGATACTAACCTGTCTGAATGGTGGAATAACTATGGATATTCCAGGCTGGTTTCATTCCTAGTGATACCCAATTGTTGATGATGTGCAAATAAAGGCCAAATGTAGTCTGGCTTGTACTAGCAAGACTGCAGACAAAAAACCCCACATGGATAGATATTTTTTCTATTTTTGGCATTTTTGAATTCACACTTGGAGCACTATATCCCATCTGGGCATCTTCAGTGCTTGAAAAGCATTGACATACTGAAACCAGTCTAGCAAAGGCCAGGAGAAGGTGGAGGCAGGAAAGGTGACGTGAAGGGGTTTTGCTTCTTGTGCAGGACCACTTGAGGTAAAATACTGGAAGCACCAATGCCAGTGCTGGCTGCGGGGAAGGAGAATCTGCTCATCAGGGTAGCAGCATAGCTGTAATCAAAGAACGTATTAATTGCTCTGCATTACTAGCCATTGGGAGCTCTCAGCTAAATGCTGTAGTGGGTTTTGCCACCCACTGTGATTTTATAATTCCTCCAGAATTCCTGCAAAAAATGTGGAATAGCATTGGGCTATATGAAACCTCACCCTGAAATCTGCCTCATAAACAATTACAGGGTGAGGTTTATTACTTAGACAGTTTTAATCCATATAACATACACATTGGGGATATAAGTAGCCTAGTGCCAAAACTTCCATAGCCAGATCAGAATGGTCCAGCAGGAGCAGACAATGATTTCTGAAGTATTCAGTGCCAATTAGTTCTGGTCCATTCACGAGCCAGAGTCCCAGGCAGGTCTCTCTCCACAGCTGTCTATTCAGACTGCAGTGTCATGTTTAAGGATGTGAGTGCAGTCTAGTTGTGTTTACAGACCTGTAAGATTACTCTGAGATAAATGTTGAACTTTATAGCTCAACTGTTCTACCTGTTACTGCAGCTCCATGACTCCTGAGCAGCACTAAAGCATCCCCCCTAGTGACACTGGCTGAGTTTAGGATCTTTATGAGGGGTGATGTCTAAGACAGAAGGAGCAAGCCAAGATGTCAAGCGCCTTGCTACCTGGCCCTTGCTAAGAGCTGAGGTACGTGTTCACTCTGGAACTGTGGGCAGTAGGACCTTGAAATCCTGCTGCTAAGCAGGCCTGAGTTACTGCCTACTGAAGAGCAGGTACAGGGTGCTGCCAGGCAGGTTATGTGCTGCTGGGACACTGGCTCAGCATTCATCCAGAGCCTGCGCAGAACATGGAGATGGAAGCACCAGGCTGGTTCATGCTCACACCATCCATGGCCATTGTGAGCACAAACACAACGGGCACCACCAGTCAGTGGTGGCCTCCTAGGAAGACAGAGAAGGTGAACCAGGCAGGGATGAGCCACTATGGTTGATGTGTTCACATTCTACAACCTGAATCGCCTGACTGAAGCCTGAGGCACATTCAAGGGACACAGTGTGTATCTACCCTTTCAATTCTTGTAGCAATGCACTGTTTGGAGCTCCTGGGGTAACCTTAGCTGGCATGACAGATTTCATCTCAGTCTTGTCATTTTCCTCCTCTTCTTTTAGATCACAGAGTCCATCTGTAGAGCTGCTCAGAAAGCATGGACCAGATAAAGCCAGGGCAAGGCACCCAGAGAAGGAGACTGGGGGCCTGCTGCTGGATGGTAACCGCTGCAGCTGCTGTGGTGGGCAGTGCAATAGCCCTCTGCCTGGGGATCCTGCTGGGTAAGTGTGCAGCCAGGTACATTCTTTCAGTTTATCAGCTCCAAAAGAGAAGTGGTCTGCACTGCTTATAGCAAAAATCTTCAAAATCCTCCTACTGAGGACAAAATGCAGACACCTTTCTGCATGTATGCACAGAAACTACAAAGGCTATAGTCAGCTCACGTTCTCAGTATGTGACTTTGGAGCACTTTATCTCCAGTGTCTCTATTCCTTTCCTGCCTGACCAATCTGATGTCCTTCTATGACAAGATGACCTGCCTAGTGGATGGGGAAAAGGCTCTGAATCTGGTCTACCTCAACTTCAGTAAAGCCTTTGGCACCATTTCTCATAAACATTTTCTTGGAGAAACTGGCTGCTTATGGCTTGGACAGGTGTGCTCTTCAATGGGTGAAAACTAGCTGGACAACCAGGCCCAGAGAGTGGTGGTGAATGGAGTCACATCCAGCTGGAGACTGGTGACCAGTGGTGTTCCTCAGGGCCACTTTGGGGCCAGCCCTGTTTAGTATCTTTATCAATGGTCTGGATGAGGGGATCGAGGACACCCTCAGTCAGTTCACAGACAACCCCAAGCTGGGTGGGATGTTGATCTGCTGAAGTAATAGTGTGGCCATCAGGACCAGAGCAGTGATTGTCCCCCTGTGCTGGACACTGGTGAGGCCTCACCTCAAATCCAGGGTTCAGTTTCAGGCCCCTCATGACAAGAAAGACATTGGGGTGCTGGAGTGTGTCCAGAGAAGGGAACAGAGCTGGTGAAGGGTCTGGAGCACCAGGAGCAGCTGAGGGAGCTGGGGAGGCTCAACCTGGAGGAAAGGAAGCTGAGGGGAGACCTTCTCACTCTCTACAACTCCCTGACAGGAGGGGGCAGCCAGGGTGGGGGTTGGGTTCTGCCCTCATGGAACAGGGACAGGAAAGGAAAAGGCCTCAAGGTGGCCTGTTGCATCGCCTGAACCAGCAGCTGTTGAGGCTGCTGGGCCTAAAAGCCCAGGTATAGACAGAGCCCACTGGTGGGCCGGCTCCAAAGGCTAAGACAGCCCTTATCTCAGTGGGAAAAGCCTCCTCCATTGATCTTGTGACCCTAGGGAGCTCGGGTCTGTGTGATCGGCCAGCAGCCAGACGCCCCCTTGTATCCCTTAATAGGATATGACCCGGCCCCCTCTGTATTCCCACTGGTTGTTCCTGTATGCCCTGCCTCCCTCCAATACTCTTGATAACTGTGAGTGGAACGGAAGTGCCCCCTTCTTGTCTTGGACTCATCGGGGTCAAATAAACCCTCGGTGCCTCATACAGGGGGCCGCCTCTTTCTCATTCATCTCTAGCGTCGCCTGAGCTGGCCGGCTCAGTGTGAGAGCGGCTGCGTGTGTTCTATCGCACGGGTGAGAGAGCTGCTTGCGAGGTGCCAAAGAAGCACCGCCGGGGGTTCCCTGGCTACGGGCACCCCCTGGGACAAGCAGCAGCTTCTCCATTGACCACCCACACGGCGATAGTGGCCCAGGGGAGTTTAAGATTGGATATTGGCAAGATATCTTCACTGAAAGGGCTGTCCAGCCCTTGCACAGCTTGCCCAGAGCAGTGGTGGAATCCCCATCCCTGCAGCAATTTAGGAAACATGTAGATGTGGCATTAGGGGACATGGGTTAGTGGTGGCCTTGGCAGTGCTAGTGGAATGATTGGACTCGATGATCTCAGAGGTCTTTTCCAACCTAAACAATTCCATGATTCTATGATTCTGTCCTCTAATCCCTCTGCGACTTTGAAATTTCTTGTCACTGTAACTTGCTGCCTCTGCCATTTCCTATCACAACCACTTGCAGCCACTGATCACTGCCTCTTTTACTGTCCCACTCCAGAGCATGACCACCATCTCCTTCCCTCTTCCACCTCCCTCCTGCTGCTTCTGCTGCCCCATGGCCAGATGCCACCTCAGGCCAGCACTCCAGTGAGGATCCCAGTGTGACATGACTGATAGATCTCACCTGTACAGTCACAGTTTCTGAGCT
Source organism: Melanocharis versteri (assembly GCA_013397845.1). Classification (NCBI taxonomy): domain Eukaryota; kingdom Metazoa; phylum Chordata; class Aves; order Passeriformes; family Melanocharitidae; genus Melanocharis; species Melanocharis versteri. The sequence goes on along the minus strand of VZTG01009767.1, from coordinate 15,772 downwards.
GGCTTCAGTACCCAGCATAACTTTCTCAAGGCTGTTCCTGCAAGGATAGGGCCAATATCAGGTTGCCAGGCTGTACCCATCTGTTCATGAATTTCTGTCTCAGGCTTGACAAAAATCCACTATTTTCAAATTCAAACAATTTCAGTGCAAAATGCTATTACTGCACATGTGCAGGGTATCCCAGTCTGGCTATGGGGCACCCCCGAGGCAGCTGGGATGGTCACGCACAGTAGAGCTGCTAAAACTAGGGTGTTTTAAGGACATGATGATATCCATGTTGCAAAGCCGTGAGCAAAGCTGCCTCTGACAGATACCTTCCCTTTCTTGCAGCCTGCCATTCCACCGGAGAGGCCAGCTTTGAGCACACAGTGGAGCTGCAAGGAATCACATTCAACAGCAGCTTACAGATGGAGAACTCGGACTACTATAGGGTGCTGACACCTGCTCTTGAGAGGCTGGTGAGTTGATCTGGGCCTTCTGGAAAAAGACTTGTGAAATACTGTGGTGGTAGCACCAGCAGAATCTATATGCCAAGGGCAGGAGGAAAACTAGGACTTCTTAAACATCAGCAGGGTACACTGTGGGGCTGAACTGCACTTCAGGAGGCCCTGTCAGGGCCCTGAGAGACATTTGTGGCATTGGAAATGTGTGTTCAGGCCTATTCCTTGCAAAGAAGGTAAGAAGGCATTAAAAAAGGATGTACTACCTCATGCCCTAAAAGCCAGGGTGGGAAAAAGATTACATATGAGCTGGACATGGATGCTCCTGCTGCCTGCAGAGACAAGAGACAATGCATCAACAGCTCCAGATTCCAGCAAAATCCCAGGCATCACCTATTCCCACCTCCTTGGGGTCCAGTAAGTGTGTGACCATCACTCTTTGCTTTGCAGTTTCTGTCCAGTCTCCAGGACTCCCAGCTGGACTGGAGTTGCACTGGTTGCACCATCCTGGGCTACAGGTGAGTATAGGCAGCTATATCTCTGCAGATCCTGCAGCTCATGTTTCAGGGCATTCTGACAAGCCTCACCAAGAAGGTGAACTCAAACTTCTGCTCTTGTTTGAAACTAGTACAAAGAGAAACTGGTTTTTGGTCAAGGCTGGCTTTTAATCTGGGATTGCAACAATGTTCTAGATTCTTTCATTTGGAAATGCAGTCAGAAAAGCAGAGGAAAAGAATTTTATTCAACCACAGCTTTTGGGCCAAAGGAAAAAAAATTCAAATGACCACTTCAACCCAGAGCACATCTCCAGAGAAACCTTAAATTATTAAGAATCAAAACATTGGCAATAAGTTTTGTTTCCTTTGAGTTCCCTGTAGACAGCTAGCACCAGAACCTGTCCCTTGTACTGATTATGAAGCCAAGGTTCCCGTTAATTCTCTGTCTCCCAGTAGGAACGGAAACTCCAGTGTGATCGTCCATTTCCGCCTCCTCTTCACCCCCCAGGATTCCCAGCCCCTGAGCTCTACCTTGGAGGAGGAAGCTCTCAGGCACGGGCTGGCAGCTGCCCTGCACAAGCAGGGTCTCTCCCTGGCTGCCTACGGGACAATCTCCTCAGCTTCTCTCAGAGGTATGGCCCTCCTGCCACTGCCAGGCAGGCAGAGCAGAGTGCCTGAAGGCAGACTTCAGAGTTATAGCAATAACTACAGCTCAGGTTGCTATTTCTCATACTTGAATTACTCTCTGAAACCACCTGACAAGAAATTCTCCTTTCCTTCTGTGACCGTGGAGCTGCATGTGAGTGTAGGACTCCAGGTGCGGCCAATTTAAAAAAAAACATGTGCCTGGGAAACAAGATGGTGTGGGCTCCTCTGCAGCTCCCTCTGCACCCTCTGCCACAATGGGCAGGATCTCTGGATCTTTGGGAGCCTTGTGCTGCCCAAATGGAAGGTGCTGAGAGTCCCCTTGGCTTCAGGCAAACAGCCTTGCATAGCTTCAGCCCCAGTCTGCTCCTGAGAGGCAGCTCACTGCCACAGCTTTTGGGAATTTCTCTCTGCATGTGGAGTCACTCCAAAGCCTGCAGGGCTGTAGGGAGCTGCTCCTCCCCTACCCTGTGGCAGAGCAGGGGTCCCCAGCAGGGGCCTGGGCCCTGTTTCACACTGGCCACGAGCGGGCAAAGAGATCGCCAGGCAGGAGAGGAAGATGCAGCAAAGTCTATGGCAGCCCCAGCCCAGGAACACAACTCCAGGACCTGAGGCTGGGCTGCCCTGCCCTTGCTGATCCTGATTCCTTCCTCTTTGTCCCAGGTCCCAACAAGATTTCTTCCCACAGACCTGGACTGAAATCAGGTAAGAGCCAGGCAGCAGGAAGAACCACTTGCACTCTGCAGCCTCTTCCTCTTCCTTTTCCTCACCAGCCACCTGGATACAGATACAAAAGGTGCTTGGGCCCCATCTTGTTCATAGCCTGGTGGTCTAGGGCCATGCAAGTTCAAAACAAGCTGCCGCTCTGCTTCCAGTACCATCCTGCAGGGACTCTGGCCCAGCCAGGGAGCAGAGTGACAGTGATATAGTGGTGGTTGCCCCTGGGGAAGCCTTGCACAGACTTGCTGTGTGGACTGCAGAACACATGAATGACTCAAGCCTCACTGTCCCCAGGGAGCTGCCCTTGAGACACAGGCGGTCACTTGCTCCAACACCCAGTATGTGAAAAGAAAGCCCTGAATGTGACAGCCAAACAGGCTGTGCTGATGCCTCTGATGGAAGGGGCTGTGCTGAATCTCCCACAGCAGGTCTCCTGGGCATAAGGGCCAGCCACATCCCACTGCTGGCAGACCTTGACAGGTGGGACACCATTCTCTTCAGTGCTCTCAGGCACTGAAGAGAGCCAAGGATATGGCATGACTTTCCAAGACAATAGTAAATGGCTGCATCAGGATGAGGGAAACTGTGCCTTGGAAACACCTTGGTCCCACCAACTGTGATGGTTTGTTACAAGGTCCGCCTTCCTGGTGGGCTGGCACAATGGACAAGAGCCATATGCCTATGAGCTGCTGGAAGTGGATCACGAGGCAGTAGCTGAGCTCATGAAACTAGTCAGGATGCTACTCTACAGTTTCTTGCTCTAGAAGAGTTTCAGGGAGGATGCTATGATGGCCCAGTGCTTTGCAGTGCTCTTTCCAAGCCTGCAGGTTAAAGGCTGCCCTGTGACATCCCAGGTACCATCCTGCTGCTTGAGCGTATGCCAGCAGCACACACAAAGCTGAAGCAGCTTTTCCCACTTGCCCCCACGAGTGTGTTGCTGGGATGCAGTGGCAGGATCCTGATGCACTGGGTTTCTCCTCCCTTTCAGACTGTGGGAGTCGCCCTGCCATGCAGACTGCCAGCAGGATAGTTGGAGGCTCAGAGGCATCCAGAGGGGAGTTCCCATGGCAAGTCAGCCTTCGAGAGAACAATGAGCACTTCTGTGGTGCTGCAATCCTCACAGAGAAGTGGCTGGTGTCTGCCGCTCACTGCTTTACTGAGTAAGTTTTAGTCACGCCACCTTCCATCCTCCATCCCTGTTCCAAAAGCTGCCGTATCTGCTCAAGCTCCCACTGCACCACTCTGCCCCATCACAGGGACAATGAGGAGTTTCCATCACTCCTGGAGTGGATGGCAGGATGGGCAGGAGGCAGCTTGGGTTTGCAGGACAATATTGTGGCTGCAGGCTCTCATGGCCCCCACTGTCTCTGCTCTAGGTTTCAGGACCCAGCCATGTGGGCAGCTTACACAGGGACCACCTCCCTCAGAGGCTCTGACAGCGGTGCAGTGAAAATGGACATTTCACAGATCATCCCACACCCCTCTTACAATGCTGACACAGCTGACTATGATGTGGCCGTGCTGGAGCTGAAGAGACCTGTGACCTTCACTAAGTACATCCAGCCTGTGTGCCTGCCAGATGCTGGTCATCACTTCCCCACCAGCAAGAAGTGCCTTATCTCTGGCTGGGGCTACCTCAAGGAGGATTTCTGTAAGCAAAGCATGGCAGGCAGCAGAGGAGACATGGTGGGGGGTGAGTGGGGTAGAAGGCATCGGGGAAGGGAACTCGGACCTAGCTCTGGCCAGCTGGGGTGGGCTGTACCCTGAGCTGCTGATCCTGTGCAGGGTTCCCTGCACTGAGCTCACAATCATGTCTTTCTTGTTCAGTGGTGAAACCTGAGTTCCTGCAGAAGGCAACAGTGGAGCTCCTAGACCAGAACCTATGTTCCAGTCTCTACAGCCATGTACTCACAGACAGGATGATGTGTGCCGGCTACCTGGAGGGGAAAGTCGACTCCTGCCAGGTAAGCTTTGCCCAGAGAAGACGGCACACCTGCCTGCATAAGGCTTTTCCCTCCCAGTATGCACCAAGAGATACTTCAAGAAGCAGAACTGACACTATGGTCACTGTTTCCCCTTGAGGTTTGAGGCCCTGCCTTGGACCCAAGCACAGATCAGTGACTGCAGAAGACACAAATGAGGATATGTTCTCTACTGCTTAGTTAGTAAGCTGAAAGAGCCCCTTAAGCAACAGTGCCCTGCTCTACTTTTCTCTTCTTCCTGAGTTGCCATCAGGGCTGGCCCTACCAATGTTCCACACAGGTCTTCAGATAAAAATCCAGATGGGCAAAGGGCAGCAGTTGAAACTAAAACATACACAACAGTTTTTGGTGAGCAACAGAGTGGTTTTTTTAGTTAGCCTTTATCCATCCTGGAACTGCAAGTGGTCATCTGGAGACCGGCCTGCCTTTCATAGTATGGAGAGAGAAGAACTGTGATGTGGGAGGAGGACTGTGATTTCCAGGTCCATCTCTGTAATCTGGGAGAACCGTAAAAACCAACAGAAACCAGCTAAACTAATCTGCACTTTTCTGGTGGTAGCGTTTCATATTTCTGCACCAAATACAGCACAAACACCAGAGAAGGGGCCAAGAATGGAAGATTCAAGGTTGGGTGATGAATGTGACCCATCTGGTTATTCATTACTGATCTAGAGCAATCTCATCCCCAGAAGGCATTACCAGCTTCACAGACACCACATGTCCATCAGTGATAGTCACAGGGCCCCACAATAACCAAGAACTGACCAGGGAACCATAGACCAAATCAAGAAAACCTGATGCAAACATTGATGTGGTGTTCCTGGGTTGTGTATCAAACAATGAACACCCATCATCTGGCTGTATATGGGCTGCTAGGATTAACCTTTATGAGGTTTAACAAATTATTAAAGCAGTAGAAATGCTTAGAAATGCTAAATCTTAGATTTTACAGATGGTGTCCTTTGTTCTTCTGGCATATAAAGGGCACAAGGCTTCTGCGTAATAGCAGGACAGTGTGCCCACAGGGAGGAACACCCATAGGCCAGCACAGAGATGCTCCACTCATCACCAGGTTGGAGCAAATATGAAGTGAGTTAGGATACACAAGGACAGAGAGAACTCAGCTGGTAGAGGGATGCTGAGGGTGGCCAGGGCAAGCTCAGTGAGAGCCTAGGGAGAGCTCACCATCTGGCTTCTCTTGCAGGGTGACTCTGGTGGGCCCCTGGTTTGCCAAGAACCATCTGGCAGGTTTTTCCTGGCGGGAATTGTGAGTTGGGGTATTGGATGTGCTGAAGCCAGGCGGCCTGGTGTTTACACACGTGTTACCAAACTCAGAGACTGGATCTTGGATGCAATTTCTGCCTTCCATACCTCTATAGCCCGTACTGTCCCTCCAGTACACTTCAGTACTAACAGTAACATGGTCAGCGCTGAAGAGGTCAACACCACCACTGGAGCAACCCCTAGCACCTCATCAGCCCCAGCTACTAGCAGGCCAGTGACTGCAGCAAGACCACAAGGTATGAATACCCACAGCGGGTGCCCCTTGGCAGGCAGAGTGGCAGGTACAGGTCCAAACGTCAGGTTCATTTCTCTGCTGACCCAAGCTGACGTTCTGTAGGGTGAGCCACACAACTTTGCCTAAGTGCTAAGGCACAAGTGGCACTATATGGCTGCCCTGGCTCAGCCCAGAGAAGCCTGGCAAAGTCACTTAGTACCTCTGCAGTTCCATGCGCTCCTTTGCTTATGTGACTGCCTGTGTAATCTTGCTTGTGGCAGGCCCAGAACAGGGCACTAAGGCACAGGAGCATCTGACAGTATTTAACCTGTTGATCACTTACTTTTGCTTGCCACCTAAGAAGCTCCCAGCAGTTCAAAACTGATGGCTGCCCCTTCACAGCAGCCATGCATCTCTTCCTGAAGGGAAGAAGGGCAAGTGTCTGCAGGATGACCTATCCACTCCACGGAGCCCTCCCAGCAGCTTCGCGGGGAGATGCAGATGAAGGGTATTTTTCTAAATCTAGAATTAACTTTTTATCTGGAATGGCAAGGCTAAGAGGCACAGAGCTGATGATTACTCTGCCTCCAAGAAAGGCCCAGGATTGATGACTTGCCAAGAGCAAGATGCAGAACAGCAGTTTGTGTGAAAGCCCAGCTGTACATGGCCACCATCAGGCACTGCCACTAACAGCTGGCAGGGCTTGGGTCAATGTCTCACACCTCAGCCCTGACCTGTCCCTGCTCAGGCTTACTGGTTAGACAGAGCAAAGTCTCTCCTTGCTTGTCTTCTGCTAGGAATACTCAGAAGTTATTCTTTGACTTTTGTTCAGAGTGTGGAGGACGACCTGGGTTCTCTAAACCCAGCAAGATTGTGGGAGGAACAGATGCTTCCAGAGGAGAGATCCCTTGGCAAGTCAGCCTGAAAGAAGACTCAAGGCATTTCTGTGGAGCCACCATCATTGGGGACCGCTGGCTGCTGTCAGCAGCTCACTGCTTCAATGAGTAAGAGCCCATCCCTGCCCCTCCTCCAGCTCACCTGCCCACTGGCACAGAGCTGCACAGCCAAATCCACAGTGTGGCACTGGAGTCAAGAAATGGAAATCAAGAACACATGTTGGACATTAATTTTTGCTATAACTAGAAATTCATAGTAAAAAGGAGTCTGTGGGGAGGTTGGAAAGAGGCAGAGAAAGGTTAAAGCAGCCTGAGCAGGGAGCTAGGACAACACATCTAAGAAGAGTGGAAGAAGGTGCCACAAGACAGTTTCTTAAATAAACTTAACCTTAAAAAATTGTCTGTAATATATGAAATAGGGACACATGGTCAGCTGGTAAAGGGGAAATGGTCAGTTCAATCAACTGCAAGAGCCCAAGCCCAGATTTATAAGTAGCCTAGATAAAGAAATTAGTAGCAAGAAGATAATGCTTGTCAAGAATAAATTCCTGAAGGCAGGAAAGGTGAGTTTCTAACTCTGAAGGACTTTAAGACAAACTCATTCATTAAGCAGGTGGGCAATAAAGCAGCAAGTGAAATGCAAGGTAGGCAAGTGTGAAATGAGGCACACAGCAAAACCAGCAGTGCTGTCTGTGAATGAGGATTAGTCCCCATCAGCTGTTACAATTCAAAATAAGAGATCAGAAACATGTGGATACTGCTCTGAGAGCAGCGGTCCTGTGGCAGGGGCAGTTAACGAGCACAGGAATGCAGTAAAAAACAAGGGAGATGAGCCAGATATTGCTGGTAATGCACAACACACCGACTGCTCCAACATCACAGGGAGGGCAAGAGTAATGCTGTGTGAATGTGTACACAAGGCTCAGGGATGAGCTGGGTGTGGAGCAGCATCATAACAAGCACAACAAAATAGATCAGACTAGAACTGGCAAAAAAAAAAAAAAAAACTAATGAGAAGGCAGTGCTTGATGGGACTGTACAATAATGAAGGGTACAAAGTGTTTAGGTAATGCCTTTTGATGGTCTTCTTAAGATACCTAATAACCACCAAGAGCAGGTGGAAAACAATCAAAAGGAAGCAGTTTTTAATAAATGTCATTAAACTGAAGATTAAAAATTCACCTGGGGTTAAAAAAAAGAATAAAACACAACTTTAGGAAAATCCAAATAAAACCAAAAAATCCAGGAAGACCTGCTGAATAGAGAGATACCACCTGTGTGTCAGAACACTCCTGAAATCACAAATTTCTGGAGGTGAAGAGAGGATTATTATTACATGTTTATCTTCTATTCAGGTAATATCCAACAGGTGCCATTGCTGGAAACAGTTCTTTGGGCCTGACTTAGCAGGGCTGCTCTGCTGCACGCTGATCATGTAAAACTGTCTGCAATTTCAATGTCAGAATTCATGCCAGGCTAAGTGCATGAGTATGCACATTTAGGTTTATGTATTTGCAGGACAATTCCAGAAGAGATTGAAGCCTATGTGGGAACAACATCACTAAATGGAACAGATGAGAATGCAGTGAAAGTCAATGTAACAAGAGTGATCCCACATCCCCTCTTCAACCCCATGATTCTGGACTTTGACGTGGCTGTACTTGAACTGGCAAGACCTCTTGTCTTCAACAAATATATACAGCCTGTGTGCCTCCCACTTGCCATGCAGAAGTTTCCTGTTGGCAAGAAATGCCTCATTTCTGGATGGGGTGACCTCCAGGAAGGGAACGGTAAGGAGCAATGCATTACCTGCTAATTTGCCTTGGAGCAGTGATACCCTGAGCGGCAAAGCCCGTGCCACTGTGACCTACAGTCCTGGGAATGTATAGGACAGGGGTCAGTAACAGGGACAGTCAGGAACTGACAGAAACACAAGAATAAGCAAGAGTAAAGGCACACAGAGCACTACTTTAAACCACAGTTACCTAGGAGTCACCAGCAAACAAGAAAATGGAGAGACCAGCTTGGTGGGGAACCAGGAGAAACCTGCTGGACTGCTCTCAGTAGCTCTGCCATGCTAAGCAATTGTCAGGTGCTTGCCTCAGAGCCTGCTGCAGCTCTGGCAGGATGGTATGTCAGACACAGCAGCCACTCTCAGTCACAGAGATGTTCCAAGCAATGAGCATAAGCAAAGATCCCGCTATAGGGAGAAGGCCTGAGACTGGCACATGTTCTACCAAAGAAGTCCAGCTGACAAGAAGCTCACAAGCTCTCAGGACCATGGGACACAAACTGTGCAGAATCCTTAGCACAGACATGAAACTGCACCCTGGGGTGAGCCACAAGCTTCAGGGCTGCAGAGAAAACAGGTTATATAGGACTCCACTACCATGTGGTATTTGAGCCTATTTTCCCAAAATATGTGTTGAGTCAGTCTACAAGTCATTAGTTCCTTCCTTCTGCTGCACTCACTAATTCCGTGGTTTTCATGCAGACACCAAGCCCGAGATCCTGCAGAAAGCATCTGTGGGCATCATAGAACAGAACACCTGCAACTTCCTCTACAACTTCTCCCTCACTGACCGAATGATCTGTGCTGGCTTCATGGAGGGGATGGTAGACTCATGCCAGGTAAAAGTGTGAGATTTCTCTACTCTGTAGATCATTCTAGAAAGCTGGGCTAACTCTGCCTTCAGCAGATCCTTGTGAAATATTTACTGAGCTGCTGTAATCCAGCTCATGTACTTGAGCACAAAAAACCCCAGCCCACTACTTTGGAGATTTAGAAAAGTAAATAAAGTTCCACCAAGTTGAGAATGACTTAAACCAACATCCCATCACTCTGTCTGGCCAGAAAAATCCTGGATGAAGCAGGTCTCCTCCAGTGGCAGATCGGTGGCAGATGTGGAAAGGTGCTGACAGGAGGCAGATTAAGCCACTGACCCTAGCTTCAACTTCTGCACACTCATGCCCTGCATACACACTGCATGACAGCAGAAAGACCCGCAAGGCTGGAGAAAGAAGAGTTGGGGGTAGTTAAGTCCTTCTGGTGTGTCTGAGAGGTAGACCTGACTGGACTGAGCAGCCATTGTCTTGCTTCTTCCACAGGGAGATTCAGGTGGGCCCTTGGCCTGTGAGATGACCCCAGGAGTGTTTTATCTTGCTGGCATTGTGAGCTGGGGATTTGGTTGTGCCCAGGCTATGAGACCTGGTGTGTACTCCAGAATTACCAAACTCACAGACTGGATCCTGGACACCATCTCCCAGTTGCCCAGTGGTGGCATAAGCATCCCTTCCAGTCCAGCCATCCCTAGAACTTCTACCACAGCCATTTTTATCCTGCCCAGCACAATGGCTGTAAGTCCAGTCAGCAGAACCACCCTGGGGACGAAGATGAGCACAACCATGAGTGAAACCTCCACAGCTCTGAGAACGACTGAGACTCCCAAGCCCACCCAAACCCCAGGTAAAACTGATAACCGATGCATTGACATGTTGGCAGGAGGCCTCCAGCATACAGGGCACTGAGCAGGCCATGGGTTATTGCCTTCCAGTGGTGCCTTGTACCAGCCTCACTTTCAAGTGTTCCAGCAAGGTGTGCATTGGAAAAGAAAATCCTGAATGTGATGGTGTTGTGGACTGCAGCAACGGCTTTGACGAGCGCAACTGCGGTGAGTTCTCCTCTGTAGCCCGTGGCTGCTGCCAGCTGTGCTCTACATGACCCAGACTCCACACTGGCACCCAACATACTCACACCAGATGTCTTGGGGCCAGACGCTGGGGACCTGGGCCAGCCCACTGTGGTCCAGATCGTACTTGCTCTGCCAGAGCCTAAAACAAGATAAAGCTGGATGAGCCGGATCCAAATTTACTGCCAGAAAGTGTGGCCTCTTCTACTCCGCTAAAGACATTAGAACCCATTTCCCAGCACACTGGTCTTGTGGCCAGCCAGTCTGGTAGCACAAGGTGGCAAGACAGCTCTGCACAACATGGCAGCCCAGAAAGTGTCTTGTCATCCTTGGGACTGCTCTTTGGGCTGCACATTCCCTGCCGTGTGGTAGCTCAGCCAGTCCATCCAAATATCCACTCCTTACATATGACATCCCTGGAAGGTGTGATCCGTGATAACAAGTCTGCAAAATATACACAGTCTGTCAAGCCTTGCCTCAGCTGGGTGAACTGAATTCATCACATCCTACTGCCCTATACATGCTCTCTCAGAAGGTTGTCCCACAGCACAGGTTATGGGAGGCAGGCAGTCATTCCTTTCGTTTATGGTTACTTAAAACCACGGTGCTTCTTCCTCTGTTCCAGACTGTGGCTTAACAACTGCTCTGGCTTTCAGCAAGATCGTGGGCGGTAGCAGTGCGGCTCGAGGAGAATGGCCCTGGCAAGTCAGTCTCTGGCTTCGGCGGAAGGAGCACAAGTGTGGGGCCGTCCTCATTGCTGACCAGTGGCTGCTCTCTGCAGCTCACTGCTTTGACATGTAAGTCTGAGATGAGCTAGTTAAGCCAGCTGGCTCTTGGCCTCAGTCCCATCAGCCCACCTGCCCTTCCTCTTCCTTGCGGTCCAGCGCCCTGGCTGGGATGCTGTGCCCCACAAGAAGCACACACCCCCTATCAGAGAAATGCCCCTACAGGTAAGTGTGAAGAGGAATGAGTGGAGCAAAGCCTGAGTACACCCACTGTTCTGGAGACAGGGGTCCTGACCTCCCAAGGTGTGGCCAGCCCAAGTGAAGGGATGGCCCTCCTTGTGAGGCTATGCTCCTAACAGCCAGGTTTGCTGTCTTTCTGCAGTTACAGTGACCCCAAAATGTGGGTGGCCTTTCTAGGAACACCCTTTCTGAGTGGCATCGATGGCAAAATGGAGAAAATATTCCGTATCTACAAACACCCTTTTTACAACGTCTACAGCCTAGACTATGATGTGGCACTACTGGAACTGAGTGCACCTGTCACATTCAGCAGCACCATCAGACCTATATGTCTCCCAGACAATTCTCACATCTTCCATGAAGGAGCCAGATGCTTCATCACAGGCTGGGGCTCCACAAAGGAAGGAGGTACTGGCTGAGAGGGGCCTCCCACATCCATGATGGCCAAGCTCAACACCACCTACACCGCAACACTGCAAGCCCAAAAATCTACAGTTCCCACACCACTGTCCCAAGCACTCCCATCCCAGGCCATACACTGCAGAGGATACCAAGCTGGGCAAGGCCTGGTGTCACCATCATCTCCTCCCCAGCTACCATGCACACTACTCCTCCATTTTGTCACACCTCTGCCCTCTTGGAGCCTTCCCAAGCTTTCTATATGCCAGCCACTGTGCTCTCCACCCCCATAGCAGCTGCTCCAGCTGTGCTCCTGCAGTACAAAGACCACCCCAATATCATCTGTGTCTGGTCAGCCAAGCTGCCTGACAAACTACACACCAAAGGGACCTTCCTGTGTTTGCTCTGCTGAACCAGGCATGATTCACTTTCCCAGAGCAGGGTCTCTCCCTCTGGCAAGCAAGTAAGGCTGCAGAGACCCCACTTCTTCACATGCTGCTTTTTCTCATGTGCTCTTCACCCAGCTAACAGCAATACTTGTCTCCTCAGGACTCATGTCAAAGCATCTGCAAAAAGCAGCAGTGAACCTGATAGGAGACCAGGCCTGCAAAAAGTTCTACCCTGTCCAGATCAGCAGCAGGATGCTGTGTGCTGGTTTCCCACAGGGCACCGTCGACAGCTGTTCAGTGAGTGCAAGAACAGCAAATGCTGTGGCTGGGACAGAGCAAGCTCATGCCAAGTCCCTAGACTATGTTCTCTCAGGAGAGCCCTGCCCTGCCTCCCCTAGCTCAGCTGTCTGTCCATCCATCAACTGGCTGCTGTTTTTATCTATGTCCATCCTGCATACACCTCATGCTGCTTGCCCCACCAACCTGTGACAGGTCAGGGAAATACACAGAGAGGTAATGCTAAGCAAGAGATCACAGGGATACCATGGAGCCTGTTCCATGACCCTATTGTACCTCCAAACACACTCTTCTATGTTCTAGAACCCCAGTCTCAAGATTGTTCATGCAGGTACATCACTGAGCAGTCCTCCAGCTGGGAATGGAGCTCCTGGGGAATTGGGGAACAGGACAGCAAATACCCATGCCAGGACAGCAAATGCCCATGCCCCAGAAAGAAAGAACATTTCACAGCTGGGCGAGCTGCACTGCCTGTGGCTTAATACTGGATCCTTTTCCTCTCTCTGCAGGGCGATGCAGGTGGGCCCCTGGCATGTAAAGAATCTTCAGGGAAGTGGTTTCTAGCAGGAATCACAAGCTGGGGCTATGGCTGTGCCAGGCCATACTTCCCTGGTGTCTACACCAAAGTCACAGCTGTCCAGGGCTGGATTGTGCAGAACCTCAAGCTCTGAAACCGCATTTCACCACTCAGGGAAGGCGATGAATGAGAGGTATAACTGCCAGAGGATGCACTAACCCCTCAGCTATTGTACATTTTTCTGACGTTGCAAAGGGCCTTGCACATGATGAAGGGCCTTGAAGATGGCCTTGCAGGTATTAAAAAATGTCAGTGTTGTGTGACCTGCTGGTTGTGACACCAAGGCATTTCATAACTGTTTTGCATAGAAAGGTACAAATTCTAGACCTTTTCTATAAATAAATGAGGCCTGTCCCATCTTAAGACCTGGCTAAACATACTGCGTGTTAAAACATGACCTTTCTAGTCGGATGGGTGCTGGAAACATCTGCCAAAGATTCATGGAGTTTGGCTGACCTGTGCCTATGAGCTGTCATCTCAAACCCAAGCCAACAGACTTGTGAACTTTGCCCAAAGTTATACCCTTGCAGAAGCTTCAGACCTCATTGTCTTGATGGAGCTGTAGTGCTGAGCAGTGGCTTTTAGGAAGGGTGTGTTGTTGTTTCCAATTAGTGCATGGTACTAGAGAGCTCAGCGATGACCTCCTGGCTCACATTTGATCCCAACAGAATGCAGGACTAGAACACTTGGGAGTTTAGACTGCACAGGCCCTCATCTGTACTAGAGTATTAGGACAGGCCTCTCACACCCACCCCCCCTCCCCCACAGCTCCTTTTGCATTAGGTAACAGGTGATTAAACTGGTAAAGATTAAGGCATGGCCACACAGACCACTGTCTGGCTAAGCTAGGTGGGAAAAATGTAAAGTGCTGAGATAGTGGTGCCAAGTATACTTGTCAGGTCCCACCAGCCAGCATAAGACACATAGACAACTTTGTTCACAAGCACAGAACTGCAGCAGAGCTCATGTGCCGAGTCGGGCAGAGCCGACTTAAGACATGTCCCCATTGACTCAGCCACCAAAACTGAACGGCTACCTGTACCCCAAACCCCTTCCTCATTTTTGGTACTTTAAGCTCTGCAGCTGGGCATAGCAACAGGTTTCTTCCATCCCGACCCAGCTGGCAGCAAGATCCACAACTTCCCCATACAGAGCACCAGCTAGGTGGGAGACCTGGCTTCCAGGCATGGCTCAGCTCCAGATGGGTTCAGATCCATGGCTGGAACACTTGTGGGAAGCTCCCATGAATGAAATGGGACTGCTGCACAGCCAGTGCCACAAAATTCATACAGCCATAAAGAAAAGTAAAAAGCCCCCTAAGCAAACATGTCTGAAAGCACTTTATTTTCAAACAGTCATTATGACAGTCTGGAAAGGAAACTCCAGTTTCAGTAAGTCCAAATACCCAATTATCTCCTCATAGTTTACCTTGTGTGAGAACACTTCAGGTTCTATCACATCCCTCTGAATGTCCTAGCAGGTATGGAGATGTCATCCTTCCAGTCTGTCTCTCTGTCTAGCAAACCATGAAATCTTTTCTAAAATACAGAAGAGCTTCAAAAGAAGGGATTTGAAAAAAACTTACTACATGGGCACTGTTAATCTCCAATACTCTCCTCTTCCAGCTGTTGTATCCACTGCTGCCCACACAGCATGAACCCACCTTTTCAGGAGCAGTGTGTAAGCAGAAAACAATAGAGAGCTGTACCCCAAGGCAGACCCACATCCCCTGTTGCAGACATGTTCTTCCATCAAAAAAATGATGCTTAGGATGTAGGCTCCAAAATGGAATATCTGTGCCAGAGCCAAACCAGAAACTACAGAGTATCACAGCCACACAACACGCTTTATTCTATAAAGAAAAGAACCTAAGTACTTCCCAAACCTGTTTATCCCTAGCTGTGCTCGTACAACTATTTGCGAGGCCGTCCTGCTCCCCAACACTGTGCTTGAGCTGAGTCAAAGCCTACGAGCCCAAAGATAGCTCTTTCATTCCTTGTATCTGTATAGTGCTATGTGGTACTAAGGTGGCATGTGGAGAATCTTCTGGCAGCTTCTCCACTAATGGAAAGGGACTGGGTAACTACCTGATGGATGGGTCCATGCTGGAATCCCGAGCAAGGACGCTGTGTTGCTGGCTTGGCTTGACCCCTATTTTCAACAGAAGGCTCCTTGCCTGTCGCAGCCCTTTCAGGACGGATTTATCAACTGATAAAATGCCTCGGGCCAGTCTGGACAGTTGGGAAGGGCAAGATGTAAACCAAGCAGCTCATGGAAAAAAAAAAAATCACTCTCCTGGAGCTGGTGCTAATAAAAGCCAATGGATGCAAAAGGTTCAGTGAGGTTTTATTGCTCTGCCATGGCAGGGGCTGGGAGAGCAGCAGAATTCCACCCTAACCACCTGGACTGGCCGCTCGTCCCTTCCCCACATGGTCCCTCTCGGCCTGGCGGCCGGCAGGCGTCACATGTTGGCTCTCTCCCGCTGCAGCCGAGAATTGTAGGCTCGCGAAACTGTGTTCCAGGAGTCCATGTACCGGTCCATGCACATGGCGATGCACTTCTGCGGGACATAGAGCCTCAGCGGCAGCCCCGACCTAGGAGGCCGCGGGTCCCTACTTCTCCCGCTCGTCCTCACCTGCTCGGAGTTGTCAAGGGCGCCGCCGGGCTTTCCGATGCACTTCCTAAAGCACTTGTCCGTCATCCGCTGCAGAGAGAGCCCGTGAGCGGGACCGCGGCCCGGGGGGCTCCGGCCGCAGCCGCCGCCCCCGCTGCGAGGGG
>VZTG01009766.1:401638-443281 GCA_013397845.1 Melanocharis versteri | reverse complement strand
CTCCCCCGGCGCTGCCTCCATGGCGACGCGGCGGACGGGCACTCCAAGATGGCCGCCGAGCCGGGCGGCGGGCGCGCCCGGCCCACCCGCTGCTGCCGCCCGCCGCTCGCCGCCTTCACCGCCGGGCTCCTCCTGCTCCTGCCGCTGCCTCCCTCCGCCTCTTCTTCCTCCTCCTGTGACCACCGCGTACCCAGCCGCGACGAGGTGGGGCGGCCGGGGGTCCTCAGGCGGCTGCGAGGGATGTCGGGGGGCAGAGGTTCCCTTGTTGGCCGTTACCGCTGTTGGATCCGGCCCTTCTCGGCTTTCCCGGGCCGGGCCGTGCCGGGTGTGGCCGCGCCGCCCCGGCTGTGAGCGCTCACGGGCGCGGAGCATCCCGCTGCCGGTGAGGGAAGGGCTGGGAGGGGCTGGCACCGAGCGGCGCTGCCGTGGCGGGGGGAGCCGGGAGCCGGGGGCCCGGGGCCGCGGGGTGCTGTGTCAGCCCCGCACAGTGAGCCGCCTCACCCAGCGCCTCGTGCCTCTCCCTGCCAGGTTGTCTACCAGGTTCCTCTGAAGGAAAATCACGTCTCGAAGAGAAACGTGGATCAACAGCTAAGAATTAAGATTGTATATGACAGAAGCGTTGAGGAGTGAGTATAGTGTTGTGGCAGATTTTTTTTTTCCCCATGGCTGAGAATGGAAACCCTATTAACTAAAGCTCGTTTGTTTTGTTTTTTTAATATAGTTTGCTGCCTGAGAAAAGACACCTTATAAAGGTATGTTATATTTGCTTCTCCTTTTTGTTTGTATGTATTTCATTACATGGATAAAGTTAAGTTTAAGGCTGGTTTAACTAAAACCTTGAATGCTAGCAATTTGGTATTCCTCTAGTCCAGGAAACCAAAGCTTTGTGTATAGATTATACCTCCATTACAAATAATTTGAGAGTTCTGCTGCATGTTGTTTGACAGGTGTTTGCTATATCCCAAGGTGCAAAGGTTTCAGTGAGAAATGTGTATAAAGTTTTTAAAACCTCTTTGAAGCTGTACATTCTAATTAATACTGATTTCCTTCCCATTTTCTCATTCTAATAACAAAATATGGGAATACTGAAACAAAGTATTTCCTAAATATGTTGATAATAATTGGACTTCTTAGAGAGTCAGGCTTTCCCCTCTTCTGCTGTGCCACAATATCTAGCCAGTTTCATGTAACTTGGTAATTAATGCCTTTGGGGTGAGTTGTGTCTGCACTGCTGCTGCGTGACTCTGATTCTTGTTCTTTTCAGAACAAACTCTTCCCACAAGCTATATCTTATTTGGAGAAGACATTTCAAGTGCGCAAATCTGCCGGTGCTATATTGCTGAGCAGGTGTGTAAAAGTCTGTTGAAAATCACTTTGCTATATTTGATATTTAACGCTGTGCTGCATCGCCTTTAAAAGAAGATTAGAGTAAGAGTGTAAGAAATGCCCTGCTGAATCAGATCAGTGACCCATCTGATCCAGTGGCAGATGCTCCTTTACAAATCTGCCAGTTTTCCACAAGCAGCATCTGCATTTGTTGTAGCAGAGATGTTCAGAGCTGTACATGCTGCCCGTTCTCTTTTATGTGTACCCCTATTTATGAACCTGGTCCTAATCTCTCTTTGAACCTGTGGATGCTCCATTAACAACTGGAAGCATTATGTCTTCCCTGGTAAGGTAATTAACATTTTTCACTGTGAAAGTTACATTAAGTACCAACTTAGTGCTGTAAGACTGTTCTAGAGTTCTCCTTTAATAATAAAAGTGTTGACTGTCTCATGTTTCATTGAAGGCAATGTGTGACAAACCAATATTTAAGGAGGAAAGCTGACCCTCACAGATACTGCCAAAAAGCCTGCGCAGACCATACAAGGTGTGGGCCAGTTATCGTTCCTGAGAAACACCTCCAGGTAAGCTCAGCTATCCAAGTGTTTCCTAATCTTTGAAATATTACTATTTATGGTAATTAATGAAAAAGTGACTGTTGGCAACTGTGCATAAGTGACCTCTTTGCTGGAGATCACTAAGTCTGAATGAAAGAATAGAACAACTTAAATTAGTGTGAGTTTCTGTAGTTTAAGTTGTTGAATCAAAAGTCAAATAAAACTGTACTGGTAACTATCTTCTGAGCCTGTGTTCTAATGGCCTGTACAGAGAGGGTAAGATTTGGAGCTTGCTAAATTGCCACTGGTCACTTTGTTATTCACCTTGGTCAATGAGTTGGATTTTCAGAGAGTTAATAGTTGATTTTTGAAGACCTTGTTTGAAAAGATTATCCGCTGACTCAGGAGCATGGTGAAAGAAATGCTTCAGACTTGTTTTCTTGCATGAATTTTTGATTCAACTACAGAATGTGATCAGTAGATTTCTGTTTTTCTTTCATTTAACTTGGAAGTTTCGACTGTATCGTTAAAAAGATAGCAGATTACGTGAGAAATCCTATTGCTACTTATGTATACAAGTTTTGTGAGCCAAGATTTTTTTTTTGTAATTTATAGGAAATACAGGGTGCTAGTTCTGGGAAGCTTGGCAGGCTTTTTTGTTTGTTTGTTTTTTTTAAGCTGCCGCCTTCCTTGTGTCTAATAAATCAAAAGAGCTAGTCATTTGAAAGTTATTCCTTGGCTCTGGTTTTGTTTACTGTTCTTCATAGGGCGTTTTCTTATCTTCTGCTGTCTTACAGCAGGATTTATTCTTGGGTTCAAGTGAATTGAATGCCATGCAAAAATTTGGTCTTAAGTAAAGTATTTTAATTGTTCCCTTTGAACATTGTAAAGCAATGCAGGGTGTACAATGACAGTGACTGGCACCGCAGGCCCACGGGCTCACCTAACCAGGAGGGGGTTCGGGATGCTGACTTTGTGCTCTACGTCAGTGCTCTCACTACTGACAGGTGTGGCCATGAAAATATCATTGCATATGCAGCCTACTGCCAGCTGGAAGCTGAAATGGACAGGCAAGTATCCTCTCTGTTGCGAACTCTCTTTTTAATTAAACTTGCAAGTTTTTTGATTGTTTACATGTGGAATTTGGTTGTTTGCCTTTGTTGTATAACAAAGGAGGAGTCATTATTGAGATAGACAAGCAGTGCATTTATGTAAAATCACAAACCCATCAAATAGTGCTTAACTTGCAAAGTTTAGGCACATGACTCAAAGCTGATCCTCCACTGTTAATGCCTAAACTTTATCTCAAGATCCTTTTTCTGTTGAGGTGAATGTCATTATTTCACAAACTCAAAGAATGCAAGTTCCTACTTATGTGGCTTTTGATGCCATTTCAGTTGTAGTCACTGTCACAGACTTTGTACCTCCCTGGGGTCTTACCAAAAATTCAGGTCCCTTGCACTATTGTTGTTGACATCTGTGCAGAATACTGAATATAGAGATTGATTGACCCCATCCCAACAGTAAGCAAGTCACTGTGGTGTTAACAGATATTTATAAATGATTGGGAAGGACATATTTTTACTTTAGTCTGCATCTTCTTTAAATCTGCTGCTGTTTCAAGTGAATAATGATTTGAATTTTGTAGTATTTTACCGGAAACCATTCAATTTTAAAACTGTCTTCCAGGCCAGTAGCAGGATATGCTAACTTGTGCCCAAACATGATTTCAACGCAAGCTCAGGAATTTGTTGGCATGTTGTCTACAGTGAAACACGAGATAATCCATGCGCTGGTAAGGGTTGATAAAATGTTGCCCTGAAATGGGTGCCTGCTTGCTCACATGCCTCCAGCTTGTTGCCAAGAGAAGGATGTTTGGTGGAGGAAAACTCTTGCTTTGCCTGCTTCGATTTGTGTTAATTGCCTTGGAGTGTTGTACTTCCAGTGTGTCTCTTGTGGGTGTGGGGACTCTTTCATGGTGTTTGACTTTGTGTGTGAATGTCTTACCAAAGGTTTCCATGTGTTTGTTTTTTGACTTGAAGGGTTTCTCTGCTGGACTCTTTGCATTTTATCGTGATGATGATGGAAAACCTTTGACACCAAGATATGCAGATGGACTTCCTCCTTTTAATGAAAGGTATTACGTATTTTTTGGACCTCTTGGTACTCCCACTGAAGGATGTTTTCATGTTGCTTTTTTAGGATGTATTCTTGCCTGTTGAAAATCCAACTTCATTCCATTATTAGAGTGACTTCCCTTTATAATGTTCAGACACTGGTGTGTGGTGATTCTCTAGTCTTTCTTTACATTGTCATTAAGCATTTATATTGTCCACATATACTATAAACTGAGACAGGATTTCATTTATCAGAAGGTTGGAAGTTAAGCATTACAATTATCCATGCTGTCTATGTCAGTGCAGTTCATTTTTAAGATTTATATCAGTCAAGATTTACAGTTATGCAGAAGTGACAATGTGTGTCATCTGCCATGTGAATTTTCTGACTTGTTACAGAGTGAGCAGTTTGCGTTCTTTTTTCTTTGTTTAGTTGGTATTGTAGATATTCTTCAAGGAGATAGAAGGGTAGAGAGCTTTTTTTAAAATAATAGCAATACTGAGGGGTTTTATTTAATTTCTTACATTTTCAGTAACTGTAGAAAATGCGTCTTGAGTCTATAGACAATATTTTTAATGATCTTACTTTGCCTTGTTAATCAGAGTTGTGTGTATAATAAACACATATCTTAAAAAGGAGAGATGCTGCATAATAAAATTTTTAAATTTAGAAAGCATGAGGGAGTATAGCGATTATCCATGATTCTGTTTCTTACGGAGATAGATCTTTGCACAGTAACATGTCTTTATGGGAAGGATTTGTGACCAAACCTTCTCCTTACAGCCTAGGTTTGTATCAGTGGAGCAATAAAGTCGTTCATAAAGCAGTGAGGCTGTGGGACACACGTGGTGGCAAAATGCTGCGCCATGCTGTTCATCTTCTGGTGACGCCTCGGGTAGTCGTAAGTGTGCATTACATTTCAAGCTTTGTGTGCCAAGGTTGCCAGGACATTCTTGAGTCATAAATATTTGTTATCCTTGAAGAAGTAATAGCCTAACCCTGAATATTCTTCCCTGGAAGTACAGCCCAAAGCCAGCCACTGTGTAATTGAGAGGGTGTACCTGAAGTAAGGTGGAAAATGGGTGACAGGCAGTATGAAATAAATAAACTGACATTGTAAGAGACAATGAAGGGACTGGAAGGTAAATTATAAAAGGTTAAGCAAAACTGATTTTGAAGAAATTCCCTAATCCTACTCTTTAGATGTTTTCCTACAGATTTAAGACACCTCCTGCTCCTTTCACATTAATATTAATATTTTGTCATGTTTAAAGAGAAATTCCTCAAGGATTTTTGGAAATCTTTCTTGCTTCCCACGCCTCAGACTCTCTCTTTGTGCCTCCAACAGAACATATGCTCAAGTGTAATAAGTTGGATTTGGAAATAAGTTGTAATGTTAATCATATTTGGCCACAAATAATCTTTTTGTTTTAAATCTAACCAGTACATAGAGCAAATATGGATTAATTACCCCTGGGTTTGCTCATTTATTTCAAGGAGATGAGTAGATAGAGAGATAGCCTTGCTGTTGGGGTGCTTGCTTGGCCTCTGAGTAGAAAACAAAATGGTAGGAAAAGAAATGCTGAAATAATTTCAGGAGATAATTCTAGAGCGCTAGGACTGCATGTGGGTATCCATCTCAGTATTTTGAGAGTTGTGTTGAAATGTTTTGTTTCTAGGAAGAAGCCCGAAAACATTTTAATTGTCCAATTCTAGAGGGAATGGAGCTTGAAAATCAAGGTGGCATGGGTACTGAGCTCAATCACTGGGAGAAGAGATTGTTGGAGGTTTGTGCTGATACGAGGAGTGGAAGGGCTTGTGGGAATGTCTGCTCCCTCTGCCTTAATTTTTAGGTTTATTGTGGTACCTGCTGGAGTCTTGAAAACGCAGAGATATCAAACCTCACCGAGATACATCATAAACAGTACTTAAAACTTAAGTACTTATATGTCCAATTTCTAGATACACCTGTCTTTTAGTCTTCTTGCTAAGTCTCTGAGTATGAGTTTGAAATCAGGTGATTGCTGAAAAGCTGAATGTCTCTTCCTCCTGTCTGCCATTTACCCTTTTGAGAAGGTTTGCTCCCTTTTTAGGGCAAAGGGGGTATTCCTTTGAATCAATAGAGTTTTGTTGCCCTCTGCCTCCTAAATACTTGATCATTCTGTTTATTACCTTGACTCCATCTTTATTCATGTGCCCTGGCTTTAGCTTTTGCCATGTCTCCACCAGAACCTTGCCTGATCAAGGAAACACTTATTTCCCTCTTGACATTTAAGCTAATTTTTATTTGTAACTTTGTGCTGTGTGATATTTTTGGCAGAGGTACATTTTCTAGTCATTGTTTTATGCAGTGAGGTAAACAGGAAGGGAAATGCTTCAGGACAGTCTTTTTGTGAAAGAGTATGGGATTTGACTGTCAATAGTAAAAAGAGACAAGAAATAAAATGCTTTTTCATAAGAAGCATTTTCTTAAAATAATGATTTTGAGTGGCTTACCGATCATAACTGGTGACTTTCAGAATGAAGCAATGACTGGATCCCACACTCAGAATCGAGTCTTTTCCAGGATCACCTTAGCATTAATGGAAGACACAGGGTAAGAATTAAGAACGGGGGGGTGGGTTTTGGTTTTTTTGTGTTTGGTTTTCATTGTACTTGATTTTATTTCAAATTGATGCACTTGTACTTATCCTTCTGCAGCAGAGTAACATGGTCATCATAAATGGCATTACATTAGACAAGGAGTCATAACTAGAATATTATATTTTCTTCATGTGTTTCCAAACCCATTCTTGATCTAGCCTTAAAAAGCCAGGCATTGCAATGCAAAGTGCTGTTTGTAGCATATGTTTACTTTTTGTCTTAATGTAAGTCTTCTTTCAGTTGTGTGCAGTACATATTGATTGTTTTTTTAGCTCTTCTTGCCAACAGAAAGCACAAATTGCCTAAAATTTCATCTTTCTGTATGCATTGGTCCTTTGCAGATCACAAAATTTTCTTCTAGTTCATTGTGACTCGAAAAATAGGGAAATCATAATATATTTTCTTATAGGCAGAAAGGAATCTAGTTTCACTTTTTCCTAATTTGCAAACCTTAAGGCATAATATGACATTCTTTGAACTGCTGTTTTATTAATCAGAACAGTAATTTTTGAGGTAACTATATTCTCCTTTCAAAATACCTTTACAGATGGTATAAAGCAAATTACAGCATGGCAGAGAAATTAGACTGGGGACGCAATAAAGGCTGTGACTTTGTGATGAAGAGCTGCAAATTCTGGATTGACCAGAAGAGACAAAAGTAAGAATATGGTCTTTTAAAAAAAATTTAAAAATGAAGAGGAGAGCCTGATGCTTGTTTACATTTCTCCTTCAGATGTAACTCAGTAAAGAGAGGTAGAGGTTGGTAGAGATGAACAAGGAATGCTGCCCTGCATCCCACCCAATACAATAAATACAGAGGGAAACATCTAAGGGTGTAGAATGCATTTACACTATGAGAAGGCTGGGCTTTACAGAGGATGGGTAGAACTTACTCTAAAAGGGTTTACCTTCTTATTTTGTCCCTTTTAATTGGAAATGCAGCCTGTGTCATTTTGCATTACTGGACTGTACTTAAAGCAACTGAAGTAGATGATAGCCATCTTCAAAACAAAGCCTGCCTTGTTTGTTCCTTACAACCTTGTTTGTTCTTTACAATTCTCATACGTTTCTAGGACACAACTGCACAGTGGGCCTGTTCTGCTTGTATGGTTTTTTCTTTGAAGTTTACAAAGCAGTGTCATTAAAACAAAATAGGTGAATACCTTGTAACTTTGTTTGCTGGTGTGATATTCTTTAAATCAGAAAGGTCATAACCAGACAAAAAAGAAACCCTAGCCTCCAGGGAAGAAGTTGGTGCTTCTTCTTGTGATTGGCTGAGTGTAGTGGAGAATGGGAACAAACAGTCTTGATAGGCTGCTTATGTAAAGCAGTTTAATTGATCTGATGTGATTTTCATTCTGTTTTTGTTTGCCTGCTTTTTGTTTTTGAGGAAGCAATTAATCAGTCCATACTGTGACACTTTGAGGAGTAATCCTTTGCAGTTAACCTGCAGACAGGACCAAAGAGCAGTAGCAGTGTGCAACTTGCAGAAGTTTCCAAAGCAGTTACCTCAGGAATATCAGGTATAATGGATCCTACTTTACAAATAACTGAAGTGTTTTCATTGTTGAGCTTTGCAGCCTGATGATTATATTCGTTTTGGTTTTTTTTCTTCTGAACTAGCAGATGACAGTAGATACTGTGAAAAGTGTCTGCCTAGTCTATTACAAGGAGTCTGAAGACTGATAAAAAACCCTTGTGATCTTAATAAAAGAAAAGGATGTTGCTTGGCTATCTAGCCAAATACCAGATAGAAATGTTGCTGTGTAACAGAAATCCCCCAGAATGTCTTGTTTGAGGGATTTCTTCCCCCAGTCTTGTGCCCGTTCTTACTGCACACTAAGAAATGTGTTCTGTTTACATCCCAAAGAATGAAATTATTACAAAGAGGGGAATCAGGGGCAGGAGTTGAGACTGATACATGCAGATATGAATCTCTGCATTATTTATGTATTCTTAAATACTTCTGGCTCATCTGGTTCATGGGTATTGTAAGGTGCTGTTAATAGCATTCCTGAGTAGTAACAGCTGATGTTCTTGCAGTTGTAGTGATTTGGTCTATTTAAAAAACAGCTGTACACTTGTCTTTGCACAAACTGCTTCACTACTGTATTTTGTTTTGCAGTACTTTGACAATCTTAATGGAGTACCAGCAGAAGAATTGCCTTACTATGGTGGCTCAGTAGAAATTGCTGACTATTGTCCCTTTAGTCAGGAATTCAGCTGGCATTTGAGTGGTGAATTTCAACGCAGTTCAGACTGTAGAATAATTGAAAACCAGCCAGGTCAGTTTTCAGGACTTCAGGGTGGTATTGCAGAGATTGCATTTGTTAACTTGGAATGGACTTGCTGCATATTCAAACTAATTGCATGTGAATTTTTTCACTCGTGAAGTTTCACACCACCAGATGTGTAAACACTGTGCTGGGGAGAGAAGCATAGCACGACTACTCTCTACACCTAAGGCAAACTCATATATCTAATGCAAGAATTGCAAAAGAAATAAATATGTACTTACCCCAAATGATCCAAATACAAGACAAAGGATGGGGGGAGGGGGCAGGGTTGTTTATTGAGTCTCTGAAACATAATTCCACTTTCCACCTTCGTAGGTTTTTTGTTCCAGGCCAGGAGCTTTGCAAGTTAGCACAGCATGGGCTTGTCTCCTAGTGTAACGCATGGATGTTCAGTATTGCAGAACCCCAGAATGCTGTAGCATATTACCTGTCTGTGCAGTTGTCTCAAAAACAAACACCTTCTGCCCTCAAGCCAGCTATCACAGCTGGCATTCCCTGAGGGCAAACATTACCACATAGCTCTAATGGAAAGTGCTTGCTCGTTGGGTTTTTTTTTTGTGGTTAGTTGATTATTTTGTTTGTTTCTTAAATCTTGCGTTTCTTCCCACATTATTTTCAAGACAGTATAGTTCCCAAGTTGATAATAATTCAGGGTCTGAAATATTCCAAAAGTAAACCTTGAATTGCATATGGGGACATTGATTAGATAGCCTTTTAAATTGATGTGGGTTTTCTGTTTCTCTAGTTAAGTTGCAATTCAGTATATTCCTTCTACCTTAGATCCTACCAAAAACTATGGTGCAGAGAAATATGGACCAAACTCTGTATGTCTTATTCAGAAATCTGCTTTTGTTATGGAACAGTGCAGGAGGAAACTCAGTTACCCTGACTGGGGCAGTGGATGTTATCAAGTAAGTATGTGTTGGGTTTTTGGTGTTTGTTTGTTTGTTTGTTTGTTTGTTTGTTTTTTAATAACCCTGAAGGGAAAAGTCAGGGTTAGAATGTCGGTTGTGACTGTTAGAACTTTGCACCTGCACACTGGACATTATTTTCTCTGCCTTAAATCTATAGATCATATAACATACTTTGAAAACAATTATCTTCCAACCATAAGCCTGTAATTTAGATAAGTGTGTGACTGCTGGGATGGCTTCCAGTCTCACTAGGGACGTCATCTATCTTACCCCATGACACTTCATTCTCAGCTAAAAAGGAATACTTCCATGAGATGTTCTGTTGTTGAAGCTTAATGTTAATTAGTCGCTCTGATTTTTCAGAGGTGGAAAGCACTGTGCACACGTCGCTTAATTCTCATTATCCTCATTTTCTTTGGGACTATCTCACCAAGGGTGTCATGTTCAGTAACTGCACAACTCTACAAAAGTAGTCATTAGCAGAAGCCAAGTTTTACTTATTCTCAGCTGATGATCTGCCTAATTGCACAAAAAGAATGTAGTCAGTGCTTTAAAGCATTCCTGAATCTGGTAGTTGCTCAGATTGCATTAAAGTACTTGCAGTTAATCTGTGCTTCTGAGAAATCGTAATACAGACTTGACTCTTACTCTTTTGTTTTAAGGTTTCTTGCTCTCCGCAAGGGCTGCACGTGTGGGTCAAGGACACCGCATACCTGTGCAGCCGCTCAGGCCAGGTATTGACTGTGAGCATTCAGATGAATGGCTGGGTACACGTTGGCAATCTGATTTGCCCAGCCTGTTCAGACTTCTGTGACTCCTGTCCCCCAGAGAGGGATCCTCCAGCTTCTAACTTAACAAGAGCTGCACCCATCGGTAGGTTGCCTTTTTTGCTGAAGTGAAACTTCAGTATTAAATATCTGAAAACGTCAAAGATTTGTGTCAGTTCTGACTGTCAGGAACAGGAAAGGAGGGCTATGGCTATTTTAAGATCCCAGGTGTAGGAGGTAAAGGAAAATAGCAAAAGTGCCCTGCTTTTTGCTGTGCAGTCATGCAGAATAGTGACTAACACAGGATAAATGTGTCTGAAACATAACTTCTTCATTTCATGTCTCCTTCTGGTAATCATCCCAGAAAACTAGCTTTAGCCTGGGAACTTACCATGAAATCTGACCTGTGTTTTGAAGGCCATATCATTATTATAATCATAAAGTTATCACTTTGGTGGAAAGTGAGTTCTCACTTGTATAACCTCATATTGATAATGTTCATGTTGTAATACAGAAAGATCAGAGTCAGTTTTCTTTTTGAGGAAGGTAAAAAGCTTAGTTCACTAAATACCAGTTTATGTTTTGTCAAGAAGTTTGTTTTAACTCTTTGGTGGTTTTTAGTGTTCTCTTTGTTATTTTATCTTGTCTTTAAATGTAAAATTTATAATTTTTCTAAAAATTTTCTTTTATTTTAGACCTGTGCTCCTGCTCTTCCAGCCTGGTTGTAACCCTTTGGCTGCTGGTGGCCAACTTAATTCCCCTGCTAACAGGATTGTTTCTCTGCGCATAGACTTGAGCTTGGGGCAAGAAGTTCTGAGATAAAACCCATCCTGCTGCACTCCTTACTGTGGAGCACAGGAGTTTTGTCTCTGCAGGCAGCTCTCTCCTGCTGAAACTCATCTCCCCTGGCAAGTATTGCTGCACACAGTGGTCAGGGAGGTGCTGACAAAAGCAGGCAGAGTTCTGAGAGGAGGAAAATTCACCTTGTCATCTCAATAAGTGCCAGTATTTTCCTGAATTGCAACCTATGGTTTTTTTGACGCAGTAACGAGATCCACTTCGCCAACTGTGTTAGACTACCTGGCAACTCAGTCAAGATTTGAAATGAGAACTCTTCTGTAATAGAACTGAGGGCTGGTTTTTTTTTCCTTATGTCTGTTTTGTGATTGGTAGCAAAGCATCCTCAAACTGGAAATATACCTCAGTGGTTTAGTCAAAAGCCATGTAAAAATCAGTTGTCATCACTGCTGATAACCCAGGCCTAAAGAGGCTGGTGATTTGTTTGTTCTGTCAATTCTTACAATTTATGGGGGAGGAAAGAATGTAATGGGATAAACCAGTGGTTGGCAGTTGCCTCCACAGCTGGATTCTGCAGCTTTGAGCCCCCTCAGAATTCATACTAGGTAAAGCAGTAATTCTTGGGGTTCATTACATCTTTCTACATGTACAAAATGGAATTTCAGACTGGTAACCAGGACAACTGTCTAGAAATACCATTTTCATTTAGCATGTGCCAGTTCTACTGTGAAATTTAATACACCACGTTTGAATATTCTCAAGAGTTTGCTGGGCAAATGCATTTCAGTACTGATACTCAGACTGTAAATTTGGGATAGGATTTATGTTTATTTTTTATTTCATTGGTTTGTTTCTCAGATAATGAATAATGGCATTATTGTTTCAAAACTAGTATGAACATTACTGCAGATGTTCTCACTTGTTGAAAAGCAAACCAGTAGCAATGGCAGCTATAATCTTACAGGATCATGCTGATGTCTCTAGACCAAAAACTATAACGAATGTGTAAGGAAAGTCTAATCTGTTTTCTGGTTTTTTTCCCCCTCTACTTTTTCTTGGACATGTAAATACTATGGATTATTTGAGTATTTGTAATAAGTTGGCAATCAGATGGTTTGAGCCACATGAGGGCACACCTTGCTACAAAATTAATCACTTGATGACAAAATCTGTAAGAGGAAGGAAATGAGTAAAATCTGTCAAGGTAAGAACAGCTGCTCTATAGGACCCTTGTAAGGATGTTTTTATTTATTTCTGACTATAACGTGCAACAAATAATCCTGTTCAGAGGTAAAGAAACTCTTGGTGGTTCAATCCACTGTCTGTCCTTTTAGGACAGTTTTCACTCCTGGAAAAGTGATAAATTTAAGGGAGCAGACATGCCCAGTGCACTAAAAAATGCAGATGTAGGGAGAAAGATGATGTTACTCTCCTTCTTAAATGTTCTGTGATATTATAATTGTCAGTGACTGGATCCCTTTACTAAATGGAAGGTAGGGAGGTAGAGTAAAACTTATTTAGCTACAATTATACTTTAATAATAGGACTTCCATCATGATTGTAAGAAATTCTTTGTGCCTACTGGACTTGGTTTTGTTGTTTTTTGGTTTTTTTTTTATTTAAGGAAACTCTTATGACACTGCTGAGGCAAGTAAGGTGCAACCTTAAACTGTCTGAAGACATCACAGTTGAGAGCACCTTGCACTGGGCTAGTTCTTCTTAACTGCAGGTTAAGTTTGCTGTGAATTACACAAGGCCTAGGCTAGCCTTAAATCAGTGTTTTGGAGAAGCAATACAAGTCAGGACTCAAATGTTTTAAAATGGTACAAATTGAATTATGAAACGCTCAGATTGAGAAGTGAACACTAATTATTTTAATATATCCACAAAACAGTCAGTGTAAACTGATACCTGGTAAAGCATAAAGGCTTGAGAATACATCTTAGGTCCCAGAGGTTGATATTGTATTTTTTGTCTGTTGTGCAATAATACAGTTGAAATGGTATCACTCAACAACAATGCTTTTGATACTTGAAAAGAAATTACTGGTTATTTTTTTCTTACTGTGAAACGTTTGCACTGTCTGAACTTTCTGGTTAACTTTTTAACTGTTAAACTTTTTAACTGGTGTTAATTTATTGTGCTCAGTATTTGATATGCTGGTCTCCTGTCTAAGTGTGAGATGTGTCATATTTAATTGAATATTTTTATCTTCTACGCAGTTGTTTATCCTGAGGGCTTTTCTTCTTTTAATCTCTCTTCCTGAGAATTAACTGAAAGACGGCTTAGGAAGTTGATGCTTACCTACTTCTGAATTGTATGCAGTAATTAAAGAAAGGGGATGTAGCGCTTTGTATTGACAGGGAAAAATCTATTGGCCTGTTGCAGCTCTTGTGGTCAGGTTCCCCAGTATCTGCTGAGTAGCTGCAGCAGTGAATCCAGTGAAGTAAAACTGCTACTGCCTTAATAATCTGAGATTTCAGTTGCAATTTCTCTGTCGTGCAGCCCTTCAGCTGCCTGTGAACTGCAGAACTGGACGTGACTTTGGGGGTCGGGCGCAGAAGGTACTCTAGTCAGAAAAATGCAACATCTTCTATCCCACCAGTGGGTAGCAGCTGCAGCCTTGTGGGAACTGCCAAGGAATGTGTCAACTTAAAGTGGCAATGAATTGGTAGCTGTCATACAGAATATTTGAGTAAAGCTGACTACCTCAGTTCTGTTTGTCTTTGCGTTCAGCTTTTAGCCTGCTGTGAACTTCCAGATCTTAACGTGAATTAAGTAAAATCATGTCTCAGGTTTTTAAGAGTAAAATTACTACAGTAGGAAGCATAAGCCATTTTTAAGTATAGAACACAGCTGAAATTGTAGCTTAAGCAGATCAGTTACGTAGCCTTAAGGGTAGTTTCTGCTGTAAAATTCAGAATTCTTTTAAATAAATGCGAAGTTTGCTGTGTTAGGTGTCCTGACCGCACGTGGCCAGTCCCTCATATTGCATCATTTAAGTGTGAAACCTGGAAATACAGCCCGTTTAAGCCTTTGTGTTTCCACCAGAGACAACTGGCAGCAGGAGCCCTGGAAGCTGTGCTGAAATGCATGAGTTTGCTCATCTGTAACAGAAACATTTTCAGTGTATAGTGTCCACAGTTTTAACTTTTTGCTTTTTTAAAAACATTCCATGTTTGCTTAGGGAAGTAAATTATTAGTCTTGCAGTCTTTTTTGATCCCAGTAGTTCAAATAATTTCAATTAGAAATTGAAGCAAATCATACTTTAGGAACACATTTTTCTAGTGTTGCAATTACAAGGAAGAAGGATAGCTTTTGGCTGGAGAATGCAGCAAGTAAAATCACATTGAAAAGCAGCAATTCATTCCTCCTGAAATGAGCTGAAGCCTTGGGAGACTCAGCCCTTGATGTAGGTTAATTATTGAAAGAGAATTATATCCCCCATTAATTGACTGTCAGTCCAATGCAGCTCATTCTTTCTGCTGAGCACTAATAAATAGGGGAGACTGATGTCTGAGAGCAGACATATCCACAATCCCTTATGAGGGCCAGTTGTTTTTAAGTCTTCCTGTCCTGCGAATCTTTCTGCTTGATGATACTCAGTAGGGAGGGAGCTGTACGTCCTTCCTTCCCTGCATTTCCAAGGAGTGACTTTCAGCCAGCTGAGCAGCTCGAGGTCTTTCCCCTGCACGACTGAGCCCCTGGATTTTGCTTGTCTGGATGTGTGGGTGCCTGCTTGCATGTATGTGCTGCTCTTCAGGATCTGGGGCTGTTTGTGCACTGGGTAATGTGATCTTACAGTACCAAACTTCCAAAGTGCAAATGTTGCCTTTTTAATGTGAGGCTTACCTTGGAGATAAAACAACTGTTTTGAGAGAACTGGCTGACCTTGAACATGTGTTTCCTATTTTGGTACAGAATGTAAATATAGAATATTTTACACAGATTTTGGCTGGACTGAGATATAAGGGCTAATTTGTGTTATTTATGGAGTAAAAATTTCCTTATTTTACTGTTCTAAAAAGGTATGTGATGCAACAGAAGAAAAAAACTGTTCTTCAATAAAATATCTGTAGAAAATTAATTCTTCTTGTCCTTTTCTTTGAGAGTTGGCAATGATTAGCTGCAAGAGTAAGTGCAAATAAGGACCACTATTACAACATCATTTATTTTGTGAGAATGTTGAAAAATGAAATTACATCAAGTCGGCATATTGATCACTTTATTATGTTATTTGATACACTTTGAATGTACAATATTCTATGTTATTATTAGCTCATACATGACTTATCAGAAATTCAGCCTGATGGTGAAGGAAGGAGGTTCCTGAATTCTCTATCCCATCCTCATGTATTTGATACTTCAAAACTGTGCAATGTGTAAGTATTTTTCCACTTGAAATTGCAGATCATAAATTCCCTGCTTTGTGTGAAGGATTTGGCCACATGATTCCCATTTCAGTGGAAGGAATGTTGGTGTTGCTCTGCAGAGCCCCGAGCTGTTGGCTGTGACTGGAGTCTGAGCAGGGAGAGCTGGGCTACCCTTGCTACTGTTCATCAGGATTGGAGGTGCTGCAGCCACTGGTTTTGGTACCTGAGCTAGCTGTGAGACTGAGATTTTTACAATATATTTGTAATTACAATACATTATTATATATATATATATATTACTCTGGTAAATGTGAAAGACCTATCATTCTTCTAAAATGAGTTGAAATTATTTTATAATTAGCTCATTTTTTTTCCTCTAAGCGATATGCCAGCGAGTACATAGATTTAAAAAACTTGCCTTCCTCTCTGCTATTTCAGAAAATCAGATAAAGCACAGCAAAAGTAGGTTACTCTTTTTGTTTGCCTTCTCTCAAAATAGGAGTCTTTCAAAAGGGTATTAAAGCTTATAAAATGTGCCACTGTTCATTTTGTAGGTGGTTTTAACTCTAAAAACATCAGGTATGTAAAGTCACCCAAGTACAGCTATAAGGTTTAAAAACTTCAATGTTTCAAAAATTTATGCCACTGGTAGCACAATAAAAAAACCCTGGTCTATGAACCCAGTTTGTGTTTAAAATTCAGAAGCAGATGGAGATCTCTCTCCTGGAGTGTAAGATGAGCTGCTTGAGCAGGATCAGGACACGACTCTGCAGTCTGGAAGGGCAGGGGGAGCTGCACTGGTGTCAGACCAGTGGAGTTTCCCATTGCAGCTGAAATGCAGCCCGGTTTGAAATGCCAGATTACAGTTGTTCTGTGCGTCTACAGCAGTGGTTTCCATACGTGTATAAAAAGTCAAGTATCACAGAGGGTTTGTCACTGTTGCTGCTTGCCCCCTCAAAATACCAGCAAGTGCACAAGCTGCAAGCTGAGCTCTGCGTACATCTCCCTGTCAACCTCCACTTCTCCCCTCTCAGCTGGTACAAATTAATGACGAGGATTTGCTGAGAAAATCTGATGCTAACAAAATTTCTTTGGTTCTTCCAGATTATTTTTTCTGTCTTTTGAAGGAATACAGTAAGTTTAATGAAGGTCAGATTACTACTGAGGATTCCTAGTGTCTCGGATTTGAAACAAACAATATGCCCATCCCAAACCCCTTCTCCTTTCCCCCACCCCTTAAACTGTTTTGTTTATACATCTGGTGAACATTCATGTGTGTCTGAGCACAGTAATAGTACCTATTTTTCCAAAGAAGCTTACACTGGGAAACAAAATCAAGGAAGGCCTCAACGTCACAAAACACAAAATGTTATTTGTGTTTGAGGGGAATTATGGAAACTCAACATTTGCCCATGTGATTGCATCTAACTGCTCTTAGATTTTTTTTTACTATAATTTATCTGTTTGAATTAGTTCTTTGATTTTTCTGCATTTTGTGCCATTCTGTAAGTAACTGTAGGCAAAATGTTGAGTTTTATGTGAGCTATTGAGCTCTGTTGTAGAAATTACAAGGGGAACTGTTCTCAGTCAACAAGAAAATAATTATAGGGAAATACCCACATTACTAACTCAAATCAAATACTGTTAAGTTTTACATTTGTTTCCTATTCCTTAGGTATAATGTTGAAATTAAAGGCAGATTTTTTTACTCCCAGAACAAGGGGAATGAAATACATTCTTTGCTGCTTTTACAGCAAGTGTCACACAACCTGTTTCTCTACTTCAGTTGCCATGGAGTGGGCAGAAGTCCCAGGAAGGTGAGAATTCAGCCAGGTGAGGAGAAGGGATCTCTACATGTGCTCTGGGTGGTTTTGCAGGCACATGATGAAATCCTGGATTGATCGACCCTCGTAGCAGATCTTGTAGATGGTTGTAAATAATGGAAACCTGAAAGAAGCATGTAGGAATTAAAATAATTTTACAAGTTTACATAAACTTTTCTATTCCATTTTAAAGGAAATAATATTTTTGTTCTGTTGAAAGTGGAGAAATTTTGTCTCTCTTTACAATATAAGTTTAGCTTGGAGCTGCCTTTGCTGGAAGACTACATAGGGTGAAGAAGAGGAGATAAAGAGGTGCAAATCATGGGAGTGACAGCAGAGAAAAGCTCCTTTGGAGACAAAATACCTATGCAATATTTTTTATTTAAAAACAATTTCGAATTGCATATCCTCTTTTCTTGCTGTGTGCAAAATGGATATATTATTTGCAGTCATTACTGGTATCTAAAGGACTAAAAAGAATGAAAATGCCTAATGATTTTCTTTTCTTGGCTGAAAGGATTCTTGTCCTTTTACAAGCTGTCTTAGTCATTATGTGGTAAAAAATGAGTCCACTGAATGACTTGGAGCTGAGCATGTAACAAAGTGCAATCATAGGATAATTATTAGATCAAGCTGTGATTTAAAGCTGCTGTCAAAATGAGCTTTCCTCTTCTCTCTCACTTTTGAAAGATAATGCCACTTGAATCTTCTGTATCTGTTCCAATTCTAGTAAGTCTTTAAGGTTTCATTTAGCAGTGTTTGACTTCTCAGTATTGCTGATGTATGAGAGGGAATGGGATGGAGGGAAGTTTAGCTTTTCTGTTGTGTAAGTTGAGACAAAGGTTTCAAATGATAAATAATCTTACATCATCCCGAACAATTAAAAGTACTTTTTACCTCAGCAGTATTTGTGGCACTAAAGCATTGATATCAGCATGTTACCTGTTCAATGCATGTAAAAGTCTTTGATTAGAAATATGATCCCAAAGTTTGTACTGAGATAACCAAGTTCAGGTTTGCACTGAGAGCAGGACTGCTGCAAGCTGCAATGGTGGAATACGGAGAACAAGAAACCCTTTGTCCCATAAATCACATCTGCAAGATGATTCTGTGTATGGCCTTAAATCTTGTTTGGGGGATGGGGATGTCTGGGAGGCTTCTTTACATTATAATTTCTTTTGTTTCTTGTATATGGGCCATTTACTTAAGAGTTGGTGATAATCTCTTTGTGTCCCTTCCAACTCGGAATATTGTGATTGTTTTCCCTGCTGTTCCAATATGTGATCTCATATTACTCTGTCTTCTATTAGGTACTAGCAGTATCCCCTGAACCCACTCTCTGTCTGTGACTTGTTTCTTCTAACACTGCTCAGCCTTCATCCCATTCAACTGACCCTGGCAATGAGGAGTCAGGCCAGGCTCTAGCAGTGGCCCAAGATGTAGAAAGCTGTTGTTGCAGAAATGAACAAGATAATTAAACACAAGTACTGTTAAGGAGGTTATGAATCACTCATAATTTGTTGTTGATTTAGTTGGTTTTTTTAAATCACAGCACTTACTTATCGAGCATGTTTTTCTGTTTCAGAATTTTGTAGACTTCGGCTGAGGTCTGAGGACCTTGCAGCTTTTGTCCATTCAGCATCTCCTTTTCCAGCTCCTCAATGGACTAGAAGAGAGAAGACTGATTACTTGGGTCAGAGAGGATACTGCTGTGATACCAGCAGTTATCAAGAAGGTAAACAATTAATGATGCCTTTGTTAAACACAGAAGGACTTCTTCATGCGTTAGCGTAAAATATTTCAAAATCCTCCATACTTTTCCTGTGCGAGCAAAGGCTTCCGCTACTTTTCTGTTGCGTCCCCCGTAGCAGGTGGTGATGAGATCAGCGACCCCACAGCTTTCCAAAAAGGTGGCTGTTGACACTGGTCCCTTGCAGAACAGCTTGGCAAAGGCCACCATCTCCATGAGGCCCAGGCGTATCACTGCTGCCTTGGTGTTGTCGCCGAAACTCAGTCCATCGCAGAAGCCCGCGCCCACTGCCACGATGTTCTAAAAATGGGCCAGCGCAAAGTACAGGGGAGGGAGGGAAATGGTCAGCCAAGGTGTGCAGCTCATCAGCGTGCACTGAGCCCTAAGGAAACCCCACAGGTCTGTCTTCATCAGAACAAGGGTCAATTTCCTATGGCCATGAGTTTATCTTATGAAGAAACAGGTCAGGTGACGTTGAACTAAAGTCGCTGAACTTTTAGAAGATTTTTATAAAATATCTACTGTTACTCTCATGGGCAAAGACCAAAGCAGCTTGTTTTATACATTAATACTGCAATCACATTGCATATATGCAATTAGTGTTTTGTTTTTCCACTAGTTCCAAGTTGGATCTCACTGACCTTTCTGTTTAACTATTTTAAATATCCCACACAGACTCATACCTTTCTAGGTTTTCTTTGTGGGTCTCTGATTTGAGCAGGCATGGATTCTATGTAGATGCTGCAGTAGATCAAATTTTGGGCTTACCTACAAACATCAGTAGAACTGCCCTTGTCTACCACTCTGAACAAATCTCTCAGAATCCTAAACATCTTTACAACTCCTCACCATTTTCTGCATGCTTCCCTTCCCACAGTCCAATTCCCAGCTCCTAAATAAGTCCCTAAATAAATGTAGTTCACTGCATATGAGTAATATGCCACCTAGTGCTACCATTGGCATGTTTGCTCCAGACATGTATGTACCCCAGTTCACGTTTAATTTTTAAAGTTTTTTAGCAGAGGCAAAACCAAACCAACGATTTCAAGAAGAGCAATGATTTATCACAAAGCAGAAAAAACCTCTCTCCCATCTGTTCCTGCTCCCAGTTCTAGTCTGTGGCCAAAAGCAAAATCTGCAGTGTTGGGATTTGTATGTCAAGAAATTTTATTTTGTATGTGAAGTTAAACAGGATCAATTCTTTCCTCATCAGTCATCCCACCTCCCCCATGGAAAGGTGTATTATTGAAGTATAAATGACTAACTGTGTAAAGAAGTAAAAAGGATCACAGGCTGAAGTCACTTTCAATTCATGTAAAAGCAAACTCTGAATCTCACTCAATTGTCCCCTCATTGGAAATTTGGTGACTCTGGTGTCATTTCTGATCCCAGCTGGGATCTCCACGTGGGCATTGCTGGATGCCACACAGATGTGCTGCCAACACAGAGCATCACTCCTGATATGAATTTTCTAGCAGGTTAGTACT
Source organism: Melanocharis versteri (assembly GCA_013397845.1). Taxonomy (NCBI): domain Eukaryota; kingdom Metazoa; phylum Chordata; class Aves; order Passeriformes; family Melanocharitidae; genus Melanocharis; species Melanocharis versteri. The sequence goes on along the minus strand of VZTG01009766.1, from coordinate 422,427 downwards.
TAAACCATGGACATAATTATTAATGAAGCTACTCTGTGTAGTGAGAGTCTTTGTTTCGTGTGCTCACAACACGCAGACAACAAAACACAGTGGACTAAACTCTGCTCTCAAAAACAGATGTGCGTCTGGTAAAATAAAGAGAAAAATACAACTATTTTGGAATGCTTTGCCTGCAGCTACATTTTAAATAATTTTCCCCTTTTTAACAGGTTGGAAAACTGGCTCATCAATGATGCAACTTGTCTGCGCTTATTCACTCACAGGACTCAAATTAGACCTCATGGCTTACAGAAGACTCAGGTGAGGTTAGAATTTGGCCCTTATAAAACATATTGGCATGAAAACACTCACTTTTAGGGCTCCACAAAGCTCCACTGTATCGGAGTCAAGCACCACAGTAATCCTGAAATTGGGGGTCTGCATTAATTCTTTAAAGATTTCCCCTTGTGTTTCGTTTCTGCATCCTGTGGGAAGGAAGGATGAAAGTTAGAGCGCTTTTACAGTGTTTCAGAATGCACACAATTAACCTGAAATAAGGTTCTAGGGACTACAGCTTTTGTGATCCCAGTCCCAAGGTGTTGCTAAACCAGAGATTTGTGCAACAGCAGTTTCTGCTGCTGAATGCCAGTGCTAAATGTAGGCAACTCCAGGGCATTGATCAACATTGCTTAATGACATTTTAAAGAGCTTAAAAGTAGAAAGATTCATTAGGGGGTATCTGCCTGAGAAAGCTTGTACAGCCACAGACCTTGCAAAAGACATTACAAACCATTTCCTGCAGGACAATGGTATAATTTCTGCTTTGAAAATGTAAACCTGTGTCACTGCTAAGTACTATGATGGGGCACAAATGGCTATTGCCCAATTAATTCCCAGTTACAGGGGGATCCATGGATGATGAAATTGAAGATTGGCACTGCTAAAACCTTTTTCCTACCAATTCTACAGAGGTCATGTATCATGTTGTTACCGTGCTCAGCTGAGGAGAGCCCTTAATGCTAAAGGGGCTGAGCTTTGCCTTGACCAAGAGAGCCCGTGGCCAGCTGGGCAAAGACCTTTAAATGGAGTTTCACTTAAGTTTTGTACAAGGTAGCTTGGTTTCCTTCAGGGGAGGCTTAGCTGTGAGTTTTACTAGCCTGTGGCACCACACTCTGGTAGCCAGGAGGTTTCTCACCATCTCATGAGAGGCTTTAGGTTTGCTTCTTGTTCTTTACAATACCAGTTCTCTTTGAGGCAGCTGTTTCTGGGCTGAGTGGCTTTCCATGAGGACAAAAGTAAGGGGCAAAGCTCCCTGCACTGTCATCATCACAGCATGGCTTCAAACCAGGCCAGCAGAAGTTAAATTCCCCCCAGGAGAATTAATATAGCTCAACTCTCCTAATCATATCTAGTCCTCTTTGTGCCTAGTTGCTCTTCCAGCAACAAATGCCCAGCTGGTACAGTTTGCACCATTATTGTAACATTTGCAAGGCAAAGGAACGTTATTGCAACACAATTTATTTTTCTTTTGCCTTCCCTAGCTATAGAAGGATGTAACTTTAATTTTGACTGACTTTGAAAATCTCTGAGTTTTAAAAACTACTGGATGAACTTTCCAAATCAGGTCAGACCCAATCCTGGGAGGATCTGAGACCGTGTCTTGGCAAGCAGTCCAAATGGGAGGGAGGAACAGAATGTTTCTGGGTTTTCTTTTCCAAACAAAGAAATTTGAAGATGGAGAAATACACCTCTGGGAGTATGAGCACATAGGAGCTTCTGATTACACTTCTTTATCCAGACTGTATCAACTGGTGATGTACTCCATGCTGAGCTCTACAGACACAAAAGATGGCTCTTGCCAACTCTTACAGAAACAGGATTAAACTGTGATATTTTCAATGGATTAAATTAGCTCTCAGCACTGAAATCCACTGTCAGTTTGAATTTGGTTCTTTCAGCACTGAACTTTCTGGAAATAATGCTGGCTCCCTGAATGAGCTCAGCAGGCACTGCTCCACTCGAGAACCACCTGGGACCAGTCACATCCCCCTGCTTCTTCCAGAGGTTATCCTGCCACAGGTGACTTTAAACCTCAGCTCTAATTTGCTCTTTGCAATAGTTACCGATGGTGGTTTCACAGAACTTCTCATCAGCCACTTCTTTGGCTATGTTGGCCCCCATCAGCACACTGATCTCTATTTTCAGTTGCTCTCGAATGATGTCAGAGATGAGCTTGAGGCCATCAGGACCCTCATCAACCCCCTGAAAATAAGATAGTTAAAGCCAGGTTATTAGAATAGGAAAATGACAGCAGCAGAGCACTGGTAAAGCAGAAGGTGTTCTATTGCCTGCTACTCTCTGGTTTTAATTGAACAAAAAGGGTCTTCTAATCACTAGTGTTAGCCATTAATACAAATGCTCTGGGTTTGTACTTTGGTAACTGCAAATTCAAGACAAGCTCACGGAAAAGGGGTGACAGTCAAGGTAATCCTGCAAGAGGCCTCACATCAAGTGCTGCTGTCCTGAGGCTTGCTTTCTTTGATGTTGTATTTTTCCTTTCAGTTAAATTTCTGTAGTACATGAGCAGACTTTTAAAATTAAGTCTATAAGAAGTGGCTTTTTTTGCAAGATCTAAGTATTAATCAGAGTGCTTTTTTGGTGTTAAGGAGTATACGGAACTGTCTTGGGTTTTTTTAAGCTAAATTTGCAGAAATTTCCTTCCTCTCCCACCTTCCTTTCTTCTGCTTACTGCTGCTTATGAGATAATGTCTATAGAGGGGAAGAGCTGGTATTGAAGTCCGAAAACTCGAATTACATTTCTTTCATTACAATTTTAAGTGGGATATTTCCTGTAATGCAATCAAAAGAAGTGGTAAGACTATACTCCTATGCTTTGCCTCTGGCTTTTAGTTTGACATTCTCTTAAAATATTTATTCTTTTTGAGATTACGATAATCTGGTACCTCTCTAACCTTAAAAAGAGATTCCTCAGTTCATGCCAGATTGAAATTGCTTCAGTTTTGCAAAATCATTAGTGTTATTACGCCATTTTAATGCTGCCAAGAACAGCTTTAGCATGTACTTGGAAGAGGCACTTTGACTTTGAGTTCTCAGTTAGGAGTTAACTGAGGCTGTAGTCTCAGAGTATTTTTTCTGGCAGCAGCACCGGCTTTATACATCCCTCTCTCTGCCCATTTTCACTTCCATGCAGGTCCAAGTGGGAACTGATCCAGGCTAAACAGAACTGGGAAAGACAGATACTCTTAGCCTGGATAGGTTGCCCCATCCTTCCTTCTCCATGGCCGTGAGAGCAGCTGAGGGGCTGGCAGAGTTGGGCAAGTTTTAACTCTTGCAGAAAGAAATGCTTTTGTTTATGCAGAGCATGCAGATGAGGGCTGCAGCTCCTACCCTTAAGTTGGAGCTGTTTGTTTACTCCATATAGACTGGGTACTGTGGAGACAACAACTTACCTTGATCAGGGAAATCCCAAATGTCTCAGGTTTTATCTGTCCTGCAATCTGCTCACAGATTCGTCCAATAAATTGATGTGGCAGAACAAACACTAAAATATCTGCCCCATTTGCTGCTTCAGCCACGTCTGGTACAGCCACCTGGGGGACAAGAGTGACAACCAAAATGAGCCCCAGGTAGGAATCCTCAGCCCTTGCAAGGTGCCATTATGCCACAGCCATGGCAGATGCAGTGAAAATGTGCTTTATTTTTACTGGCCCTGTGGCATAGCTGCCAGCTCGCCATGCAAGCAGCTACAGATCTCTTCTGAAATATCCAAAGCAGCTGAACTGTTTTAGGGTTGTATTTTTTATATCTTTTTTTATAATTTAAGCTTGTGTGGATAATCTGGGGAAGATGATATACTTTATAAATTTTCAGTGTCCTGGGAAGCCTCTTTGCTAGTTTAGCTTCTTGATCTGGTTCCTGAAGAGAACTGACCAACCCCATATGGCTCTTCTGGAATGAGTGGTAGCACTGGGGAGCACAGGAGAAAAATGGGGTGGTGGGACAGAGGCTCTTCTGGAAGTCTTTAGTTTCCACAGGTCACCAGCTGAGTTACTGAGGAATAAACTATCTCAAAAGGCAGGGATTATCATCATCTTTGGGCAGGTATGTGTCTTTGTTTTAAATATACAGTAATTTCCCCAAGAGTTACAAAAACCTGTACAACATGCTTAAAGACTGCCTAGCTGCATCTTCCTCCAAATGCTGGCTTTACTCAGAACAACAATTCAAGCCAGGCTACAGAGGCAACAGCAGGTGAATTTGAGCCTGTTAGAAGCAGTTTACAGTAGGAGGAGACATCACTCTTGGATGCAGCCTTGGAGCAAACAGCCTTAAGCAAGTGGGATTCAACAAGAAAACCAGAGCTGCTGCCAGCCAGGCTGCTTCTCTGAGAAAACAGCGAAGCGGGAGCAGGGCAGAGGCTGGCAGCACTGCACAGGCTGTGCTCCTGTCTCTCCAAAATGCTGCAGAGCAATGCAAGGAAAAGCTGAGCTTGTTTCGTTTCTTTTTCCTCAGTTGGAGATGGTCTGAGGGTCCCTCCAGGCTCTATTGCAACCAGCTGCTTTCTGCTGGTGAAGCCTCAGGCTTTGCTCTAGACAGGGTGAGGCTGGCCTCAAGGGATGAAGACAAGGCTGTTGATCTGCTAGAGGGTTGTAAAAATAACAATGACAAGTCAGTTGTAACCCAGAAGAACTGTGTGCCAAGTCCAAACACTAGGAGTGCAAATATGCAATCACAGCACAAAATGGAATACTAAATATAACCACTCCCCGAGCAAGGAGACCCACCACATGCAGCATCTTAACTTCCCTTTACAACTGCAACTGTTCCAAAAATGTGGCACTACTCACAAAACAGTGGCATTGGCAAAATCTTGAACAGCCAAACCCCCTCACCTCACTTGCTTCAGTAGCAGCAAATTATCTAAGATGATTAATTTAAGTAGAGATGTGTAACTTGGTATTTTAAACGTCCATGAAAATAAATACCTTATATTTTTTGGTGGAATTTAGAGCATTATTAACTACAGCTATCCTGAAATCACCCATCAGCTGATAGCTCATTATTCATCTCCTTGTAAGCCACAGCCTATGCTTTTGATTTCTTTTTCAGAAGAAAGGAAAACAGTAGCTTTGCCTGTTTTTCCAGAAGATGCTGTGGGTTTGAAATATCAGATCTCTGCCTGCCATTTCTAGAGTTGTGCTGATCTCTGCCAGGGCGGAGGATGGTGTGATACCATCACAGACACAGTTGGTGTTTGAAGTTGCGCGTGACATACCAGACAAGCAGAAATCACAGAACTGAATTATATTCCAGGGAGTTATAATGGAGTGAGTTAGGTGACAAACCAGAACAAAGCAGTGAATTGCTTCCTATTTTTTTTTCAGATGTTGCCTCCCTTATAAGAAAAAATAAACAAATGCAGTGATTTTAAATTTTTTTTCAACTTACCACATTCTGGGGTATCTTGTATCCAGGCAGATATTTAACATTTTCGTGTTCCTGGTTGATGATTTCTGAGAGTTTTCTTCCATTAATGATCTCTTCAAACACCCACATCTTGACAGTGGGATCAAATCTGTTGGACTTCTGGACATTTTTGCCAATGATTCTCGCTATGGCTGATCCCCTTTAAAAATAAAAAAAATTAAATTACTAAAAGTGAAAAAGTATTTTTATTGTGAATTGGAAACACAAGTTACTTTAAACATCATAACACATAAAAGGCCTGTGCTATAAAGCTGTCTAGGTGCTCACAACATTTATCAGAAGGTTTTATCCACTACCCTCTATCAAGAGCCCCTGAAGTTTAAAAACAGAGAAAGTAGAACAGGGGAAAAATATAATTGCAATTACATTGGATCTGAAGTAATATCAAAGGTTATAGAGCAGGAGCGTGATATACCATCAACAACACTAAAAATACATTGTCTGAGATTATAATCTCTCTTACTCCTCAGATAATTCTGGTTTTTGTCAAGTTCAATGAATGTAAAATAATCCAGGTGGTAAATAAGTGCTGAGCAATCTTGGTGTGACAGTCTTTGTGCATCTCATGTAAAATAGATGCATCCCACTTTCCTATCCATAACCAAACACTTGCAATAAGGATTTTACATAAGAGCTAAATCCTCAGGAAATAAACAAACAGCCCTTCAACTTGGTGGTTTCTCTTTACTTATTGTTCTAATTACCACTGTAACAGACCTTGCAGCCTGAGGATATTTTAACCACCCAGTTTACTCATCTTGAGTCATGCTGAGCATTTTTAATTTCAGGTCAGACAATAATTTTATTCCCCCATCATCACTGCAGCCTTGCAAACACTCACATGGCAAGGGAGAATTAAAAACCCCACAGAAAATATTGGAAGTATTGCTTAATGCTCTTTAAATTATTTGGGGAAGAGGGGTGATTATTTTTACCCCTCCCTTCCTTCTCTCCATTCTAATGCTACTTTAATCTCTCAAGTTTTGGCCATTTTATTAACACAAGTGAAAGAGAAACTCCATTTGCAGCAGTCTTGTCCTCTGACCCAATTTTAACAAGGAGCATGAATAGGATTTAGTATGTGTTCTGGAACTGATAAAGTTCTTGGGGATGTCAAAGACAAAGTCCAGGTAGGTCTGTGCTGTTAATGATTCCAAGGGAAACCACATTGTAGCTGACCCTCCTTGGCTCACCCATATTCTTCATGAAACAGGTTCACATAAGATTAAATTGCTCAGTAACTAATAAGGTCTTATAGGTAATTAAGGTTTTCGTCTTTAATGATATAGAAATCCTGCTGAGATCAGGTTTCACTTTGCTCAGTGTTGACTATATGCTATATCCTGAGCTGCTGTAGTGCTTTTTTTATTTAGTTATTTAGTTCGAGCTTTTTTGGTTGGTTTGTGGTTTTTGTTTTGGGGGTTTGTTTTATTTTGTAAGGGATGATTTGGTTTGGTCCTTTGCAGTATTTAGGGAAGTGTTTTAAGGGTGAACCTTTATTGCAAGGGTTCTGCTGTTTTGAAAGAAAGGCATGCAATTATATAACACATTCATATTATTTATAAAATTGCTTATATTCTGGTTCTCTTGCCCTGCTATCAACAGAGAGCACATTCAAAGCTTGAGCTGAGGATGAATTTTGGCTCCATACAAGAAATGTGTATTAATAAGAAAAAGGTTTGGGTTTTCTTCATAAACTTGAGATATAAATTCATTGTCTGCGTTGTCCAGCACAACCTAGATGATGAACTTACACATCAAGCCTACCCATAAAAATAACTTCTCTAGCTAAGTACCAAGAACATATGATTTTCTGTTGAAAGATGTAGACTCCAGCTCTAATCCCTGAAATCCTGAATGGGACTTGCAACTCTCAGTAGATAAACACAAACCCTCCTGCACCTACTGGCAACCACAAAATGCAGTGCAGCACTTGCTTCGCTCAACCATATCGCTCATGAGCCTCCTGGCAGTGTTGACTTAGCAAGTCCCCATGACCTGCTGAACTTCTGCAGCTGACATGAGCTTTTGCAACATTGCTGTTTCACGTGCCAGCCACGATTCTGAGCTGCAGGAAAGCCTCAAGAGCACGGATCTGGACTGCCGCCCAAATATTCATGAGGAACATAAGGAAAAAAAAATGCTTGCCAAAGGTAAACATTGTATTTCTCTGTAGCACTAAAACAACCTGTTCTGCCACCAAGGCTATGAATAGATGTGATTCAAAGATCAGAGCACAATGTTCATGTCCTCCCTGAGGATTTTAGAGTTGATGTATATGGTAGGAAGCAAGAGATGGGCCCAGGCAGACAGGCAGTATGAGTAAGTGGATGGTATTGCATGGGCTGGGGTCTCAGTATCTCTGTGGTATAGCACTTTGAAAGTTTGTAGGTACATGTGGAAAAACAGAGAACTTCCTCGAGGACAGATCTGAATACAACTAAGTGACGTTAAATGATGTCTCATGGGAAGGGGGACAGCCTGGGAAAAACAGGAGGTCCCTGCTTGAGAATGCAGCAAGAGAATGATGAAGTTTGTGACTGTGGGCTGGGCAAAGGTAAAAAAAGTTGCCTCCCAAACGTGCAGTCATGGCTGTTGAGGGCTTGGAAGAGACAATGAGCTGCCTGCACAGGCAGTTGAGGGAAGAGAAAGTGGCAGAGAGAGGGATGCCTTCCCTGAAATGACATAGTTAAAGCAGCAGTTGAGGAAACAAATGATGGGGCCGGAGAAAGCCAGAAGTGTGACAATGAGGTCCAGAAGACTTGGCTGTGCAGTTCCATGTGAAAGGCTGTATCTGAGGGGTGTCATGCACAAAGAGAAAGCGTGTTTTTACAAGGCAGGAAGGCAGAGAGCTGTGCTTTAACTCTGCTGTGTTCTCAGCAGCTCACAAGCAACCACTCCCTCGCTTATTGACTCTTCTGGCATTACTTCCACCTAGCTGTCAGATATTTTTAAAATCTTAAGGAGCATGCTCTCTTTGTACAAAAACAATCACCAGAAGTACCTGGAGGCTGGGTTTGCTAATCCCAAATGCGTGCACACGCATGTTGGTCTGTTTGCTTGTGCTCAGTGTACCTAAAGCATAAGAAAAGCAAGATGCACAGTCCTGTGAGATGAATTTACTGATCTTACTGGGGTCTGTCAGACTCAAGGAGTTCTGGAGACCCATGCTTTTGTCCACGCTAGAAAGGACTGAGCAGTAGCAAACATATTCTTAAGAATGAGGATGAATGGGAGACCTGAACACGATGCTGCGTCCGCACTAAGATGCAAAAGGACATGCTGAGGAGGATGGAAGTGGAAACTGCCAATACATCGTGGCTTTAAATGAAGCCTGTGCCCCGGTTCCTTCGGAGGAACACGAACAGCATCACCAGCCTCCTCACTGCTGAATGCTTCAACCTGAACGGCCGGGGCCCTGCCGCAGGCACAGACAGCGGCAGCTGCAGCTCCGGGCCTCTCTGGATTCTGCTGCCAGGCTTGAAGCAGCTCACACACCTGGGCTGATGCGGGAGCCTACTGCTTATCCAGGTCTCATTGACCGGTGCATCTCTCGGGGCCGATGGTCCCTGCCCAGGAGCCCAGAAGCCGCGGCAGGACGGGGGCGGGGGCTCGGGTTCCGGGCCNTGCGGGCCGGGGGCGCCCCCCCCCCCCCCCGCCCCCGCCGCTCCCGCACCGCACCTGTTGCGAAGCCCCCGGCCGCCGCAGCGGGAGGAAAAACCGAGGAAGGAACGGGGGAAGGAGGAGGAAAAGGGNGTGGGGTGGGATCTTCCTGCCCACCGGCAGCACCAAGGGTTTCGGTAGGGTGGGTAACGTGGCAGTCTGTGAGGGACACAAGCTAGGCGCTTCGGGACAGTGAGAGACATCTCAAGGTCCCACCTGCCCTTCCCCACGAAGAGTAATGGTTTAAATCCTTCGGTCCCATAAGGAGTACACCAAGAAAAGACTATGAGTGCATTAGCAGAGCCAGATTCAGCTGATAAATCCTGAACTATATCACAGTTCTTAATATGGGACATCAAATATAAGTTGTCTGCAAGGAAGGACAAGAAGGAGTGTTGGCCCTTTTCTCCTACATTGTTTAGTCATGCATGGCACCCTACAAATGACCACATTTTACCTCTCAGCCCTCTAATACACCCTGTCCCCTCTTCAAAGCATCCTTTTCTCATTTTTGAGCCAAAGGACTGCATTTGCCACCTTTCCTGCTCTTGCTCTCCTGCTTCCCCTCATCCTGCAGTGCCCAGGCTTCCTTCTCAGCCGGGGTGCTGTGGGCCCAGCAGTGACCACATCTGCTGCCCTCGCCCCAGAGTTTGGCTCAGTGGGTCCCTGGCTCCGTGGGATGTGGACACCTGACCCTGTGATTCATAGAAGGAGGCTGGCTGCCAGCATTGGAGGGGCCTGTGGGTGTTTCTGGAGGTACACATATGTTCATCTCGCCTGCTGTCAGCTCCATTGGCTCAATTATTTGGTGCATCCTGAGAGTGATGACTGTTTGTGGACTTAACAAAAAAACTAGGGAAAAATTCTGCAAAATAATATTTTGAGAAAATAGCCAGGACAGGTTGCTGAAAAGAAAGGTGTCGCTGGGACCCTGGGCACATGTGAAGCCTGATGGGGATTCTGCAAGAAGATGCATTACCTGCAAGCACAGTTTGAGCACAGCCAAGGCACAAGAGCCTTTCTCTGGTTCCAGGTACATTTCCTTCAGTATCCTGCTTGTTCACCATGATATGCTTCTTCCTCTGTGTCCCTTCATTCTCTTCTCCCTTTAACTCACCTTCCCCTTGCAAAGAAAATCTAAAGTGGAGGTGAAGAGTAGCCATCATCTTTCTTGCCCTGTTCCTCTGCTCGTTGCAAGCTCTTCTGCCCTGGTGAGTCCTCAGGCCCCAAGGAGGGACGCACTCACTGAAGCACAGGCTTCTGCAACTAATGCACGCCACAGAATACGTTCCTAGTCTATATAATACATAAGTATTGCAAACAGTGTAGTGTTTTTCTAAATTAATGAGGAAGATTTTAATTACAAAGGAGAACTGTATCGGTTTGGTGGCCTCTGGACTGATTTATGTGGCCTCCACACTGTGGTTACAATGATCATTTGGTGGGTGCAGATAAACTGGCAGGGGACGAGCAGGCAGATGGACACAGCAGCACTTGTGAAGAGCAAAGGACACAGCCTGGGACTGTGAGTGCACACATTAGCTTATCCATCTGTGACACTAATTGGCTCTGGAAGTATGTAACTTGTGCTGCTGCTGAACTCTCCTCTGGATTTGTGTGCTTACTGCTCCATGGAGATGGATAGGGAAGCATTCACTCCCCAAGGACAGTTTCAGGTGGTCTGCAGGCAGTTCTAGATGTCAGGTTCAGATATCAGGCTGTCTCAGTGGCAGTGTTGTGTGGGGCCCTGAGAAATGCGTCCTTTGTTAGATTCCGGAGCTGCAGAGCCACAGAGCACACACTGGCGGGTGCTGACGACTGTTGTTTTATCAGGCAATGGGAAGGATCTGCTCTTTCCCATGGAGGCTCCATGTTTGTTTTTCACATAAGCCCAGGAGCAGGAACTCTGAAGTGTGAGTCATTGGTACATAACAGACATAAAATCTCAGTCTGCATAAAAGGGAGGCTAAGGACAACTCTCTCAAGGCCACCCCCGCCCAATCTCACCTGATCTTCCACGCCTAATGGGCCATGCACACGACCCAGAGATTACTGATCTTCCACACCTAATGGGCCATGCACATGACCCAGAGATTACACAGCTGAACCGTTTTCCCCTGCAGACAGAAAAACCTCACTGTCAGTGCAGCAAAACCAGGGCAGCGACGGGAGATTTTTCCAAGCTGGGTNCTGATCTTCCACGCCTAATGGGCCATGCACACGACCCAGAGATTACTGATCTTCCACACCTAATGGGCCATGCACATGACCCAGAGATTACACAGCTGAACCGTTTTCCCCTGCAGACAGAAAAACCTCACTGTCAGTGCAGCAAAACCAGGGCAGCGACGGGAGATTTTTCCAAGCTGGGTGTGTCTCTTCCTATGGCGGCAGTGAAGTCTTTGAATGTCCTAAAAGAAGTGACTGAGAAATGCCAAACTCAGTACTCCTCTTAAGACTGGTTAGGGGTTTTGCCCCCTCTTCTCCTACTGAGAAGCTGTTTGAGACCACTACTCCTCTCACAGTGAGAGCCCTTCTTCCTGCATCATATCCAACTTATGCCCATCTGCTCTAGCACAAGTGTTGTCTATAAATGTGAATGATTCTTCTCCCCTGATGCTTATTCTCCCTCTCTGCCTGACTAAAACCTCAAATGTATTTACAGAGAGGAATCAGATCCCATCTCACCGTTTATTTTGCCAAGCTCAGCAAGACATGATGTCTTAGCTATTCCTCTGATTATCTGGATGTCACTTCTTTGTACCTGTTCCAGGATGATTTTAGGCTTGCTGAACACCGATAACCTGAATGACGCCCAAAAATTTTGGCTGAATTTTACCCAGTGTTTTGTATTGTTTATTGTTCCTGAAAATACAGGGCTTGCTACATGTAAGACTCCATTTATCTTTCTAATAACTACACCACACTCATGGTTCTTTCTCTTCTGTTGTTCATAGTGGATAAATTCTAATTTACAGCAGAAATATTACCAATCTCTCAGTACATGTCCCTGCATTATATGCTGTTACATTTCTTCCCATGTCTGTTATTAGGACATAATAATTATATAATTCTTCCTTTAGGATTTTCTCTCTGTTGAAAATATCTCCTAACTTTGTTGCTAGCAAATTTCATTACCTCACATGTAATTTTTTGCATCAAGCTAACTAATGAAATTACTCAGACTTACTGATTACTCCAGTCCTATAATTTTGCTCTCAGCCGCATCAGCAGTTTTCACTCCCAATTCTGTTCCTTCATAATTTTATAATGTTTATGTTAATCCTCATCTTCTTGAGTTTAAGTAATAATTATCTAGGTAATACCAGGTCAAATGCTTTACCAAAGTCCAGGTTGATAAGATTTATTATTTTTCCTTTGTTCTGGTATGCCATTATCTTATCAAAGAAAGCCATTGAGCTGGTCTACATATAATGTGCCTAATCTACACTTTAACCCATTTTCTGCTTCCATTCATGTCCTTTGTTACTCATGGCTAACATTTGCTCTAAAAAGCCTAAAGATGTCATTGGTGGAGATTATTCAATATTCAGAAGTGAAGGGTAAAGAGCCCTCAAGTTTTGTGGCTGTGTTACACAATCATTTCCATATCCATGCCTTTTAGCCTCTTAAGTGTGCTGCCTCTACTCTCTGGGTTAGTTACATTTTTTTCCTTATGGAGTCTGAAGCAATATCTTCTTTTAGCTTTTAGGTATCTGCCCTGCTGCTGTTGTGGGCAACGCTTTCCTTCGTTTCCTTCGCAATCATGCAGTAAACTCTTTGTGTCCTTGTTTTCCTTCCCTGTGCAGGTCTGGTTTGTTTTGATTTGGAGTTGTATCTTTAATTTCGGATGTTTGAATGACAGTTCTCTCTCCATATCACTCCCTTCTCCTTTTTTTTTTTCACTAGACTTTCTGCATATTCCTGAGATGTCCTGCACTGCCTGCATCACAGTTCACATCCTATGCAGGCATCTGGAGTGACTGGTAATATTCAGCCTTATTTTGTCTGATCTCTTTGGAGAGAAGTAAGATTCAAGAAGCCTCTTCCATCTTGTAACTACTTGAAAGCAAAGCAGAATATGAATTCTGCACTCCCTGGCGTGATGATCAGATAGTGTTGTTCCTCGGCATCTTAAGGAATGCAGGCTTTGGAGTTTAGGGAAAGAGGAACTGAAAATTGAGGTTTGTTTTTTTATTTTTCCAAGCCTTGTGGGCTGATGTCACTAGGACTCACACATTCAGTTTTCTCACCTGTGAAGCTATGGGTAGAGTTAAGTTTGGGGTAGGTCTGGAGTTTAGAACAAGGGTTCCCAGTGTCAGCCTTGGTATGTGAGAGGAGCTCACATGTTGTGTGTGTCCAGAGAAAAATTCCCCTGGTTGAGGTCTGCAGACCATTAAAAACCTACCACTTCAGCTCTACCCAAAATGCAAGCGCCGTGCCTGACCTTCACCTTACACTAGACAACCTGGTGGATTGCACTGGCATTGGAATTACTCGGATATCATGGGCCTCTTCATTTTCCTCTGGAAAACTTTTGCACATAAGCTCTCCCTGAATTACATTCAAAACAGAAGATTTGCATGGTTTTAAATGCATATATAAACACTAAATTATTATGCTTAATTACTTTTAATTATAGGTAGTAAATAATAGCTGTTTATACTGAGGTAGCATATATCTCAAAATGACTCTTCCAGGACATTAGGTACAAATAAACAATGTCAGTTTGCCTCCCTAAAAGCTGACAGCCCAAATTGCTTACAGCTTTACAGCTTCCACATGGACTTCTTGCAGTCTGTTTTTACTCACTCATGGGATCTAGAAAACCGATTAACAGAGAAGTTTTGACTCCACTCATTTCATTTAGTTCAGTTTTCTGCTGCATCTAATCAGATTATATAGGAAGAAGTTTTTTTTTCACACGTAAGTTCATTCTCCAACAAGGTGCTTAGCAGAAAACAAGACTGGATTTTAGCCATATAGAAATCTACATAATTCCAAGCAATTCAAGGAATTCAAGCAGAACGACTGAGAGACCAATTGTAAACCATCTGTACTCTTCAGGGCTTTCTGTAATCCAACAGAGAAAGTTTTCAGGACAAGCACTAGAACTATAGCAGAACTGAAAAATGCATTTGACACAAGAGAAACAGTATTGGTAACTTAATTTTCTATAAAACAGATATCAAACCCCAGGCAACAGACCAACAAAGACTTTCCAGAATCCAAATATACCCACTCTGTAGGCAGCACAGGCTGCAACAAAAAGGAAGGATATCATTTGGAAATTAAGAAGTAAATCAGAATCAGCTAGAGTGTGCAGGTAGGAGATCTGGTGATGAGAACAGCTCGGTATCAGTATCCCTCAAACAGAGCTTAAATGGAAACACAGCAGTCAAATTATGGACTATGTAGGTTTGCCTACAAAAATTGCTTTGGCTTGGTTTCCAAACTGAACTTTTTAACATGATACACCTGGAAATGGCACTTGTGACTGGTATAACAAGCATCTAAACATGATAATGGAGATCTACAGCAGATGGAGAGATACACATGTTGCCATAGAAACCATGCAGGAAAAGTGTGTAGGAGTGAAGCATGGCACAGGAAAGCATCTAGGAGAGAGGGCTGATGACTGAAGAGATGAACTTACTCAGCAGCTCTTAAGGTTAGATGACACATTAATAAAAACACAGTTGTTCTTCAGGATATAGAGAACCACAGAGGAAAGGGGTCCTAACACTGAGCTGCAGAACAACTGAAGGTAGCAGTGCCATGTTGTGCCTCAGTGCAGGGCAGAAAAAGTCTCTAGAGAAAGGCTGGAGATGGCCATGAGATGGATGAAAAAGCTGGGCAGCCCCTCAACCAGAACCACAGCTCGTGCTCCTCTGTGCCTGCTGAGCACACCTGGGCCCAGGGGGGTGATAAGGACATGAGCATTCCTTGGACTCCTCTCCCAGCAGCAGATCCATGGAAGGTGACCCAGTCCGGCTCATTCAGAACCTGCTCACTCACTCACTCCCCTGCAGAGAACCTCCTGGATGATCCCACAGTGCTGACTCCTCTGTGATGGACTCACATGTGGCTACATTTCTTGAAGAAATCAGGCCCAAAGCAGACAAATGTGTGGTTTTGAATTCCAGAATTCCCCACACAAAGAGCTTGAGTAGGGGGCTATCTGGAGGAAGTTCCTGTTTTACTCTGTTAGGGTGAGTGACACATCAGGAAAGATTTCCTTGAGCTTAGGGAGTGGAGTTGAGACAAGGCAGAAGGCAAGCCCTCCCATGGTGCAGAAGAACCAGACAGAGGTGACAGGGTCCAGATGCTGCCCTTTGTGCTAGAACAGCCTGTGCTAGAACCCAGCCACAGTGGCCTGTTGAGACAACACCCCGATCTCCCTTCCTGCTTCGAAGTTGGAGAGAAAAGGGCAGGGAGGCATCCCTGAGTGGCTTGAGCAAGCAGAGGGTTGGCACTTGGAAAAGACCCAGGACACACATCCAGCTGTTAGCAGCAGCTCCATCACATGGCCAGATGAAAGCCATGCATGCTGGGAAGTGATGCAAACGCAAGAAAAGGGATTGAAACATGGGGCTCATCAATGGTATGGCTGCAGAAATATCTCGAACTCTGATTGTAACATGGTTATCTCCTGCTGCTGCTGCTGAGCTGCATCTCTAGGACAAGCTTTAGTCTGTGTGGAGGGCTGGAAGTCCTCCAGGGCAGTGTAAGTGCTCTGAAGGTTCCAGGTGGTGGGGCTGGGTGGTGGGCAGAACAGGTGGCTGTTGAGGTCTAAAAGATAAAAGGCAACGTGAGCGTGCTGATTGATTTCAGTTTGCCAGTGTGGAGAGGGATGGGGTGGCGTGGGCTTTGCTCTCGTGTGGTGGCTGCAGAGCACTGTTGCTTCTGACACTTTTGCAGTCTCCATGGCTGCATGACGAGGATGACAGCTCCAAGCTGTGGCAAGCTGCTCTGCACACAGAAGCATTAAAGAAAAATTACACAGGCAGCAACTCCGAAGAAGCCTCTCTGGAGGCAGATACAAGGTCCTTCAGTCCTGTTCTTCACTGAGTTCTCAGGGCACAGTCCTTTCCTCAGAGGGTGTCTCTCAGGGGGGAAGCTACTGGGATTACACTCCCAGCTTCCAGCCAGACTGAGCCTTTGCTGCTTCCCCAGTTTCCATCTCCACGTCAGGATTTTGCAGGGTTGAGGTAATGCTGGACCCCGGAGCATGACTCAGTGCAAAGTCACACTGAGTGCTGCTCAAAATGGTGCCAAATGTGAGAGTGAAGAACGTGAGTGGGTTGTGGACAGGGATGGAAGCTTTGTAAGCAATGTAAGCTGCTGTCATGTGTGAGTGTGCTGCTTTCAGCTGGACCTGCATTACAGCAGGATATGACACACAGGGACTGATAGGGAACAGCAAGGAAATCAGGGGATGACTGATAGTGATTGAGAAAAGATTTTGACTCCTTAAGACTACAGAAGATCTGATGAATAACTGTTCAAAGCAAGCACCAGTGCTTCATACATGTTAAATAGAGAAACCAGAGATCCAGGGACTCAGTCATGCCTCTAAAGCTCCAAAATTAAGACATTCTGTCAAAATATATTCACAGTGTGGAGTACTCTGGTGGGTTTGTGTTACATTTACCTGACCTTACTGGCCATTTTCACCTATGGTCAGGAGAATACAGCCATGTGCTCAATGTGTTGAAGGAGAAAGGCTGTTTATTTTAACCAAATTTCCTTTCTTGTTCTTGTGTCATGGAATCTACCGTTTTAGTAGGTAGGTATAGTTTATACTGAGCAAGAATAGGAAGTTCTTTTGTGTTTATAATCCAGAAGAGACCAGAAACATTGTTTCCCAGGCTATTAATAAAGTATCAATTGCCTTGAGAAAGAATCTAACCCCAAGAACAATTGCACGATTAAAACGTGCAGATATGAAGCTCCACCAGGGACTTTACCTTTCTGTCATTCTCTCATCGCCTGGCAGCTCCCCCGGTTCAGCAATGATTATGAAAAGTTGCACTTCTCACGCAGTAAAGGCAGGCTGCACTTCTGGCTTTCCTTTCCCAGGACTGATGCCATTCCCCCATATGCCTGTAGAGGATGTAGTTCCCTTAGCAGACAGGAGCAGTAATAGTTTTGTCCTCTGTGGCACAGCTACCAGAGGCAGACGCAGATTTAAGACTCTTAAACTTTGTCTCATCCTAAGATACTTACTAAGTCAGGAAAAAAAAAAAATCCTGAATTAGACCAACAAGAGAGAGATAAAAAACTTGTATCATTATATATATATATTTTAAAAGTTTGCACTTTTATTTTAAGCATGCATATGATGAAAACTATGCTGAAATTCAGAGCTTTTACTCTTTTAACCTTGCTGCTCTGAAGACACAATACTCTGAAGAAATGCTAAGCATGTTAAGTGGCTTTAAACTGAAAGAGAATAGGTTTAGATTCGATAGTAGAAAGAAACTCTTGACTGAGAGAGTAGTGAGACCCTGGCACAGGTTGCCCAGAGAAGCTGTGGATGCCCCATCCCTAAAAGTGTCCTAGGCCAGGCTGGATGGAGCTCTGAGCAACCTGATCTAATGGAAGGTGTCCCTGCCCATGGCAGTGGGGTGGAACAAGATATCTTTAAGGTTGCTTCTAACCCAGGCCATTCTATGATTCTATGCATAGCCAGGCTATAAACTTTGAAAGAAATAAACAAGAGTTGTTTTGGTGTTGATCAGATCCTGGGAAGTTTCCTGAAATTAACAGAATGATTAGTTGTGGGAAATTTGCTTGAGTTATGATAAAACACAATCTACTTCAGCTTGTAGCCATATTTGGGCCTACAAGGATTCGATTTGACAAATGTCAATAAACATTTGCTGTCCTATTCACGGGTTCCTCCTCCAGATCTGCAGCTCTTCCTCATCTCCTCCTCCCGAGGCAGGAATCCCAGGCAGCGGCGAGGCTCGGGCAGGCTGCAGGCAGGGCACAGCTGTGGACCCCAGGAGTCACTCACCCTCTGCTGCTCTCCCAAGGGCCAGGGTGGGATCTGGGTCATTTTGAGCCACTGAATTGTAACTGGGGAAGGAGACTGAGAGCAGTGAACTGAGCACAAGTTATAATTAGTAACACCCTAAACTAAAGAGAAAAGGCAGCTCAAACTGTGTAAGCTCTTAGCAAACGTGGTTGAGCTGTCAGCCTTTCCGTGCTATTCAGCATTTTGTCAATGCCATCTTACGAGAGCCTCTGGTACTGCACATGCAGCACCTTTTCTGAGAGAAAAAAGCAAATGCATAGGGGAAGCGAACCTGAGTTTACCACGCTCAGGGACCAGATACTGAGGGGCTGCAGAAATAATGCATGAAGGATTGCTGGCCTGTCTGGGGTGTTGCAGATGTTCTCCATGGACCAACATCCTACTGACTACCTGTGATGGTTACAAAGGTCAGGCACGGGTGAAGCTGTGTCTCTGCTGGGACTGGTTGTCCTGGAGCAGGGGGGAAATAAAACACGCAAGTGGAACGCTTGCCTGAGTTGCTTTTACTTCAAATTTTCCCAGGAAAATTTCAGGGTTATTGGCATGCATAATGATACCATGAATTATATATTTTCAATTAAAGTTTCAAGGGATTGGCAGAGCAGGAAGCAATGTGTTTGGAGGGCAAGAGGAGTGCAGTTCTGGCCCAAATTTCCCTTGACAGACAATGTTACTCTGCTGGTCTGTTCACCTGTAGGCTCCCAGGAGAAAAATGTAGGGGAAGAACCCCATATTTTTTGCCTGCAGTGACAAGCATGCTCCTAAAAATGCAGAAGTGGTGGATTTTATGTCTGTGCACTGGTAGTATCTCCTGTCCCTGTAAGAGAGATTCTAGGTGCAGATGCAACAGGCAGTCCACACTGGTCTGATGGTGGAGACTGTGTGTGCTTGGCAGAGAGGGATGAATATGTGATAATTTGGAACCAGATTAAATTTTATAAATATATTTTAAAGACACAATGCTCATAATGTGCCATTATTATAAACCACCATATGCTGGCCAAATGCAAAGGCGTTTTGAATGTCACTGGGAAAGTTGAAACACACTGGTAGGAGATAGGAAGGCCAGGGCAGCTTTCATGGGGTAAAAAGCTGCTATCAGAGGGGTGCTGTAAGTAAACAAACTATTTCTCTGAACTATGTTCTCCTTTAAATTTTTGCTTCTATGTATGATTATCGCAGTGGGAATTTTTAGCATCTTTTGCAACACAGTTGCTTACAGTATTTTAAGTGTATAATAAGAGCTGGGGAGCGGGGGAGGGAGTTTGGATGAGAGGAGGATTGGCCTCACTAACCACAGTCATGTCTGGTTCTGCCTTCCTCTTCTTCAGGTGCAGATTGATTAAAGTCAGAATGAGGATCCTCTGCCCCTGATTTTACACAATAATGCAGCTGCAGCCAGTGAAGCTGGGGTTGGCCAAAAGCCATGCGTGGCCTGAAAGATTTCACAGAGCCAGACCAATCTCTCCCAGTTAGATATACTGGCATTCTATGAAAGAAAAATGCAGTAATTGGAGGAAGAACAGGAGGAAAAAATGTGTTTCTTCTGGAGGCCGTGTCGTGGCACTGCTCAGTGCATGAAGTGCTGGGCTTGACCCTGCTTTGTGGGTCTCTGTGACAGCAAGATCCCAGCTGTCACATCCCTGCTCGTGTATGGCACAGCTCGGACCCCTCACTTCTCTCAGCCCGCTCTTATTTTGCAGGGAGAATTCCTGTAGCCCTTATGTGGGAAGATGACTGGAGGTAAGAAGGTAACCGTATGGAAATTATAGTGGGAAATATGGTTGCTACTCCCTGGATGGAATGTGCTGAGCATCCCCGACCTCCCACACACAATCTAAGGAGGGCTAAATGGAGGGTGGAGGGGAGCAGAGACACTGCAGCCACACTTTGGCAAAACCCTTGCAGAGGAGGGAAGTCGGTGGTACTTTCTAGCTGATAATCCACACAGCAGCGGAAAACCAAGGGAGATAAAGGAAGATACCCCGCTGTTGAATCAGCAACCGTGGCAAAATCAGTCGCCTTGGGCTGAAACATATCTCCATCCCAAGGTTATCACTGGTGCTATCGTGATACCCACCCCTCACTGAGATGTATCACTGAAGTCACTCAAGCTCCACCTGAATGTGAAGGAATAGTATAAAAGTTATATTAGGTAGGAATATAAATGTAAGAATACGAAACTATGTAAGTTAAGAAATGGGGAGAAGTTAGGGAAGACTCCGTTGTAACTTCTGGGATCAGTCGGTGGGTGAACCTGCCTTCTCCCCCTCATAGACACCTATAGGGTAAGAACCGTGCTCTGCGATCAGATACTATCACCGGCAATGCTCGACCCTTAACCTGCCGCAGTTTTATTGTTATTCCGTAAGCTATTAACGCGGGTCCTCCCAAAGCGCTGACAGCCTAATGAAATATCACCGTTTTGAGGAAATCCCCTTTTCACGTGACGCGCGAGTTTCAGACGATTCCGAAGGTCTGCCAGCGCCGCCCGCACTAAAGATGGCGGCGGCGCTGACCCGGAAGGGGCGGCGGGGCCGGGCCGGGTGAGGGAGCGGCTGGGGCGGGATCGCCCATCCCGGCGCGGCCGTGCGGG